>MU750054.1:3666-20560 GCA_026770625.1 Nicotiana glauca | reverse complement strand
GACAAGGGTATATGTTTCAGAAAAAGGGCAATGTGATTAAGTTGATGGCACTTCAGTAGTGTTGCAGCATTTTCTTGCTCGATCGTCTGCTGATATCTGAGTATGTTTGATGGTATAGGAGAATTTTAGAATATCTTCGAAGAATGACTAGGAGTTCTCATGTTCAGGCTATGTAGTGGTTGTGGATAGTGTGTATTAGTACTGTTAGCGGCTATTGGGATTAGAGGCCCGAGTGGGTCCTTCTTTGTTGGTATGTTAGATTTTGTATATGATGTTGAGTTGTAGAGTGGTTGTCGCAATGTGGGTTGTTCTAGACTATTGTGCTATGGGCTATGACGGAAATGCCATCGGTTGCGTGGTGAGGTACATCCGATTATGATATAGCAGAGTGGTTGGTGTTCCAAAGATCAGCGGATGGCTGGGAAGGATTGCTTTCCTTAATTGGGCCTTTGTGACGGATGTTAGTATAGAGGGTTCTACCATTGATTCAGTTCCGGTATTGAGGGACTCTTTTTCAAATGCGTTTCTTGTGGCCGGGCATGTCGCCGAGAGAGATAGTGGATTTCGGTATTGATTTGGTGTCGGGCACCGTATCGTACGGCTCCACCAAGAGTTATATAAAGTGGAAGGATCAGCTTAAGGCTTCTTGGCATTGAGTTCATTGGCAGGCCGATGTGGCTACGTATTTAGATTGAGATGGCTTGGGTCGCCCTGATATGTATTGTTGAGGGATAGGTTTAATCTCTCGTTATTGAGCTTGTTAGTGATCTGGGGAGATCTATGAGATGCTTTTTCGGTGCTGTGAGGCGTTATGATTTTCGGATTGTGCTTGAGTTTTGTAGCTTATAACGCTATATGTAGATATTGTTATGCACTCAGTATTTTGTTGTAATGAGCAAATTTGGCTCGATGTGCATCTCCATCGGTAAGATATATGTATGGATCGGGTGGCACGCCGCCATGGGTATGTTATCTGGATCGGGTTGCACTCCGCAACAGTGTGATGTTGAGAATAGTTTTCCATATGTTATTTTGTATGCCTTGCTTCCTGATTTCTAAAGAAAGTCTATATTGGGTGTTGCTCGGCGAATGGCACATTGGTTATGTCCTTTTAGGATTGAAGGGTGTATATTACGTACTTCACGGTGGGTGTGATGGATTGCTTGGTTTCAGACACCAATCTGTGCGTGGCTACCTACTTTTGAGCACGGCGACTTGAGGTACTTCATGTGTAATAGTGTTTGGATAAGATCGTTCATTGTAGCGAGGCTATATGGAGATTACACCCTTCGGGGTAGATGCATGTATTCTATTTCTATGATGTGGGGCATGGTCCCAGCCTTTTGTTGTGATGGTAATAAGGAATTTGATTTACAGCTCTTTTGTTTGAGCCATTTGTCAAGATTTGAGTATGTTCAGACCACCCACCACTGGTGCGCGGATTATGCAAGTTTTGGCTTAGACCTGTGATGAGGTGTCATATCACCAGAGTGGTGCGTTGAATTCGAGGTGATCGTTGGAGTCATTAATAAATGCAAACAGATGTGATTTCAGCTGATTAGAGGGTCCATATTGAGGTTTGGCCCGGAAATCTGTTGTGGTATTAGTCAACAAGGGAGTGGTTTCATGAATGGTTAACCTAAGGAATGGTTACGGTTTATTGCCTGTTTTATTTATCGTTGACAGTATATGAAAGTGATGGAATAAGACCTTAGCTAATAAGAGGTTCTGATTTTGAGTATGAATTCGGAAAGTGCAATGTGGTTCTACGATCTTTGGTCTAAATAAATTGTGAAATTTCAATTGAGTTGTATTATCTGACCTATGTAAGATAGGGTAACGAGGGACCACCCTGGGTATATGCTTGGTAAAGTCATTTAGCTATTGGTTGGCTTCTAGGACAACTCTAGGCACGCTCAAGGACGAGCGTTTGTTTAAGTTGGGGAGGATGTGACGACCTGCCCTGATTCCCCCATATTATGTTGCTCTATGTTTCAATATCAGTATTTGAATGAATCAGATAGAATTGAATTGGTTTTAGTTGGAAATGAGGCACTTAGCCTCTTAGAAGAAAGCTTGTTTTGGAAAAGTCAACCGGAAGTTGACTATATAGTTAGAAGGCTCGGATGTGAATTCTGATGATTTGGTTAGCTTCGGGGGGATGATTTGTGACTTAGGAGTGAAATCGGAATTGAATTTGGAGTTCCGGTGTAGAATTAGTCTTGAATCGGCGAAGTTGGAATTTTTGCGAATTCAGGTTGATAGGTGAGATTTTGATCCGAGGGTTGGAATGGAGTTCCGAGAGTTGAAGTAGATTCATTAGGTGATTTTGGATATGTCTGCAAATTTTCAGGTCATTCGGACATCGTTCGGTCGGGTTTTTGATCGAATATGCAATTCGGAAGTTTTTAAGAAATTTAGGCTTTGATTTGATCATAATTGAGGATTTTGATGTTAAAGTTAGCATTTTTATGATTCGAACAAATTTGAATGAAGTATTAGATCATGTATGTGCTTTTGGTTGAGGTCCCGGGGGCCTCGGTGTGATTTCGGGTGATTAAACGGTGAAGTTGGATGTTTGTTGCAGGTCTGGTGTATCTGCCTTCTGGTATTTCCGCATCTGCGAAAAAGGAGCTGCATAAGCGGTTCTGCATATGCGGCTATGGTGTCGCAGAAGCGGTCCTCGAGGGGGCTTGGCATTTTCGCGGGAGCGAAAGTCCTTTCGCAAAAGCGGGTCCGCATAAACGGACAATTCATAGCAGAAGCGGTTGAGTGGAAACTGGATAAGCGGGCTTTTAGTCGCAAAAGCGGCACCTAGGGGAGTTAAGTGAAAACCGCATAAACGGTCACATGGCCGCAGAAGCGGTAGCGGGACCGCAGAAGCGAAAATTTGCTGAAGGGTTTTAATGAAACAGTGCTCGCGAATTTCAGAGGTCAAAGAGAACATGTTGACTTCGGGAAGAGGCGGTTTTGGGTGATTTGGAGAGGATTCGAATGGGATTCCATCAGGTATAAATTTTTAGACTCGGATAATGTTATTATGATGTTAAAACATGAATTAATCACTGAAAATCCAAGGATTTAAAGGGCAAAAATGGAGGTTAGGGCTCGAAAACTAAGAAAGTGTAAACTTGGAATGTGAGGGGTCAAATGGACTCCGATTTTGATGAATTTGATATGGGTAGACTCGTGACGAGACGAGGAGTCCGGTAATGTGAATTTTGGAATTTTTTGAGAAGTGGGACCGTGGCTCGGTTTTTTCCATCTTTGTGTTTTTGGATGTTTTTCGAGTTCTTTCAATTGGGTTATGTTCCATTAGCCTGTTGTAATGTATTCGTTGTGGTTTTGACCAGATTCGACGCAGGAGGAGGCGGATTCGAGAGGAAAAGGCTTAGTGTACTAGTCTTGTGGCCGGCTTGTGGTGAGTAATAGGTGTAGATGATGACCTGAGGGTTTGAAACCACGGTATATCACACTGTGCCGCTATATTGAGGCAAGACACGTACTCTACGGTGAGTGCGGGGTCGATTGTGATTGGGGACTACGGCTTAGTCCTATCGAATGCTGTTCGTGTTGTGTTATTGGCTAGAAATTAGTTGACAAACCTCCTACTTGGATGGTTATGGTTATAATTGGGCTATATGCCGATTATTTTGATCCCGTGGGGATTATTATCACTGTTTCCATGATGTTTTCATGATATCAGTCCCGAGTTAAACACTATCTTGAAATGGCTAGTAAATTCTAAGCTTTTAACCACTTAATTTATAATTTCTGATAATTGGAACTGAAATTGGTAAGTTTGACTGTGCCCGTGTAGCTTGCATGCATATAATTGGACTGATTGTGGATCGGGCTGTACATTGTAGTGAATGTTACGGAGATATTGCGCTTGGGATATAGGAGCCCCTCCGGAGTCTGAACCCCCACAGTGAGCGCGGGTACCCAATGGATCGGGCTGTACGCTGCAGCGGTCATGTACATTGAAGTGCATTCATACATCTATACCTACCTGTGATATCTGTCATTAATTGTTGTCATTACACTGTTAAATGTGTAGGAGTATTGACTATAGCTTTACATTATTATATTTCAGGATTTCTTACTGTCAGTCATTGTATATGTCTATTACCACTGAGTTGGAAGTACTCACTTTACTCCCTGCACCATGTGTGCAAATCCAGGTATCTCGGGAGTTTAGCTGAGCTTTTGCTGATTTCAGAGTTTATCCGGAGTTGTCGAGGTAGCTGCCTGACGTCCGCAGGACCCGACTCCTCCCCTATCCCTTTTATTATCTTTCCGCAGTTTTGAGACATTATATTATTTGGAGTCTTGTCACACTGTATTGTTAGAGGCTCTAGACTCATGACCCCCAGGTCTTAGGGAGTGTATTTGGCGTTAACTTGATATTCAGTTTAGTTTCTATCTACCAGTTAAACTTTTTAGCGGTAATGCTGTTAATGGTATCCAAATAATTGGTTTTGAGCTCCGTACTCGGGTTGAGAGTGTAAATGGTCGGGCTTGCCTAGCAGTTGTGTTGGGCGCTATCACGACCGGGATTGGGGTCGTGATAGAGGTTAGGCTTGACACTTACTAAGTATCGTTGTGGTGTACTCATGCCCTTTCTGCCGATGATTTTCATGTGCAGATCCAGGTAGCGCTACTCAGACTTACCATCCTTGAGTTGAGGCGATCTTCCGAAGACTTTAAGGTATGCCGCGTCTGCAGACCGAGGAGACTCTCTCCATTCTCTCTTATAGTTACAGCCCTTCTATATTTACTTCGTTTTAGACATTCTGGGTTAGAGAACTATGTAGTATTCTTAGCGTGTGATTTCATGAGACTCTGGGTTTTGGCAAAAGTATTAGTTTTCGAGAGTTGATGTTGTGTATGCCGAGTGGCAGTATTACACATTGTTTTATTCACTATTTCGATTTTATTTATTTTCTTCCGCAAATAGGTATACTTTTCGCATTTTTAGGCTTACCTAGTTGTAAGGATTAGGTGTTGTCGCGATGGTTCACGGAGGGCGAACTGGGGTTGTGACAAGTTGGTATTAGATCTCTAGGTTCATAGGAGTCATGAATCACAAACCGGTTTATTAGAGTCTCACTGATCGGCACAGAGATGTCTGTACTTATCTACGAGAGGCTAGCTAACTGTTAGGAAAATCCCACTTCATTTGATTTCCTTGTCGTGCGAGATTTTGATATCACAATTCTAAACTTTATCTTCTATTCTCTCGCAGATGGTGAGGACACATGCTACACGAGATGATAAGGTACCCGCTCCCCCTACTTCAGCCGTCAGAGGCTAGGGCCGGGGTTGTGGCCGGGGCCGAGGTAGAGTCCGAGGACGCGCATGTAGTGCAGCCAGAGCACCTGTGCGAGCTGCCACCGAGGTACCACCAGCAGTTCCAGCTTGAGTCCAAGCACCTGATACGCCTACTGCTACTACCACTCCAGCGCTTCAGGAGACTCTTACACAGTTCATGAGCATGGTCACCACTCTGGCTCACGCAGGGTTGCTTCCCCTTGCTGTAGCCACGTCTCAGGTAGGGGGAGGAGCAAATACTCCTACCGCCAGCACTCTTGAGCAGCGAGTGCATGTTGATCAGGTCCTAGAGATTATTCATGTAAATCCTGTAGTCCCAAATTAGCCCGAGGACAGGGCAGCGGCTTTAGAGGATGAGCAGCGAAGACTTGAGAGGTTTAAGAAGTATGATCCTCTTGTATCCGGTGGGTTAGCATTAGATGATGCTTAGGGATTTCTAGAGAAATACTTATGTCTTTTCCGTACCATGGGTATATTAGGATCAAACAGGATTTCCTTCACTACTTTCCAGCTACGATGAATGACTACAATGCTCTAGAGGGTTTAAAGAATGGGTCTCCCACTTGAAAGCTCTAAAAGCAAGTCAGGTTGAGTGGACTATAGGATGGCTCCCGGCGAGGGAAGTCATACAAATGATGGCTACAAAAGGTTATCTAATGTTGATGGGTTTGAGTAGTGTCCATCCATATGCACCATAGAGGGTCTTAAGGAAGTTAGGGAGATATCAGGTGGTGCCAGCAGATGAAGATCTAACCACCCAGGTCATTGAACTACACCGGAAACCTACATTGCCTGAAGCTTTAGTTCAGCATGATGGGAATGGTTGTCGGTATCTGAAAAATGGCACCCAGGAACTAGATGTTACAAAGGGGAAGGTGGATCCTGATTATGTCAGTTGATTTGAGAGAAGGTCTTGCACAAATAGTGAGCCAAAGCCTGAGCCTGAGCCCGAGAGGACCGCTAAGAGACCTCATGTTCGAGCTTTTGATGATAAAGTCCAAGAAAGGTTGGCCTGGGGGTAAAAGGAGAAAAAAATATCAAGTCGCCATTCACACCTTGGCAGCGAAATTGAGAAACATCGAATTCAATAATGATCTCCAGGCACAATAATTAGAGGGTCAAAGGAGGATGTTGGCCCAAGAAAATGAAGCCCTCCGAGCCCAAATCCGAAAAATGAAAATAGCATTGGAGAACCTTGTCAGAAGTGAAAAAGATGAGAAACATATAGACAAACTCTGGCTGAGAGTATGTGATTATGGATTTGACTTGGAAAAAATTAAAGGTGAATTAACAAAGGCTTGAGAAAACCTAGCTAAAATTGTCGAGGGAGGGGCAAGTTTTATTCGACAGCTAAAGGAAAGGTACGACAAAGGAATCGTGGGTCTGAAGAAAAAGATCAATGTCCGTGAGAACAAAATGACCAAGCAGGAAAGAGAATTCAAAGTAGAAAGAGAACACTGCTATGCCCTGATGTAGCAGCTGGAAAAAGAACAGCAGCGATTGCAAGAGCAAAATCATACGGTCAAACAACTTTTGGAGGCTAGATCTTAGCAGATTGGACGGCTGCTACAAGAGAAGGGTATCATCAGGGAGAGGGTTAGAAGGATTGCAGACTATATTGTGATGAAGTGCATCGAGTACGAGGATATGACCAAGACCATGTTTTTCGCTTCAGTTATAATTTTTGTCCGACAGATCGTGGACGACCTATTTCGCCTCCAAGAAGATATGGCGCATAAGCCCACATCAAGACCAATCAGCGTAGTAGTGGAGGCACATATGTATCATTGATTTTTGTATTTCGAGTCTGTATTGCAATTTCTTTTAGAGTCTGTTAGTCCATTTTGAGTCTTGTTTTAGTTTTTTTAAAAATGCTTAAGTCTGTAGGGTGGATTTGTTGTAATAGGAAAAAAACAATAATGTTTTTTTCTTTAATAAAAATTTGAAAAAATCAAAAAGAAAATCTTTTATTTCACATTTATCCCCTGAACTACGTACTGATCTGATTCATATGGCGTCATGATACGTAGGCAATCCCCATAGGATTCGATCATAACCAAAAAATAAAAAGAAAAAAAAGATGAGGGAGAAAAAAGGAAAAAAAATAATTGAGTGGAAAGAAATAATGGCATAACAAGAGAGCAAAAACAAGTGCGAAATAAAAGGGAAACGACGAAAAACAAGTGGGAAAGGCCAATAGTGGTTAAAGAGGGGTTGGAGTGAAAAGAAAAGAAAAGAGAGAACAGAAAGTGCAAAGTGAAAAGAGTTAGTTAAGAGCCGGGATGAAATATGCAGTCGTTCAAATACATAGTAGAAGCTTTTAATTGTTCAGGTACATTGCATCAGATGCGTGCGGTTACCTATCCGTTAAATCTTAAACACTAACAAGTTTGTTGTTGTCATTGAGAACAGGAAGCTGGTTAGTTTGTTTGGCATTCTGGCAACCCACCCGTACAATACTAGGTCTAAACACAAGTTGATTATGGCTAGCCAAGGACTGAACACAAGTATTATTGATCCACCGAGAGAGGTGGAGGAGTCTTGCCAGGTCTGAAAGAGGAGTTACATAAGTTGAAGCACCAAATAGATGAAATGTACCAGGCATGGATGAAAGGGCATCCCCCACCATCATATCTCGCCAACCTTGCTTTCATCCCACCACTAACTCAGCCTCAAGAACCTCCCACGGTTGATTCATCCCCACAATTAGCACCAAGCTTCACCCCTTACCACCACTATCATGGCACCACTTCCCAAATCATCCAAGCTCTTCCAGCCAAAGCAACCACATACCCCCCCTCCGCCAGCTACCCCTGTTTTCATAGTACCTCCACCGATTGCTGATGAATATAAAATATTTATAAGTCCATGTGGAGGATCAGTTTGATGAAGTAGAACTAGGGCCAGCAAACAGAATCCTATGGGATTATGCTAGACCTGGCCGCTCCAACTATGAATCTAGTGTCAGAAAACCTCTAGTGGCGGCCAACAACTTTAAAATCAGGACTGGCCAATTCAAACAATTCAACAGTCTTGCATCTTCACAGGAGACACAAGTGAAGATCCACGCAGTAATTTAATTGACTTTTTGGAACTTGTTGAAACAGCTAAGTATAATGGAGTACCTCCTGAAATCTATCAAGTTAAGGCTATTTCCTTTCTCTTTAAAAGGAGATGCCAAGACTTGGTTGCGAAATTTGCCACAAGGTTCCATCACCACATGGGATCAAATGACTCGGAAATTTTTAAACAAATATTTTTCCTCTGCTAAAACCACAAAGTTAAGACAAGACATCTCTAATTTCTTGCAAAATGACACTGAGTCAGTTTATAAAACTTGGGGAAGATTAAAAGCAATGTCAAGAAAATGGCAACACCATGACATTCCTGAGCATATACAGTTGCATATTTTTTATCACGGGTTAAAACCCTCTTCTAGAAATGTGATTGATGCAGCTGCAGGAGATTCTGTAATGGGAAAAACCACGAAGGAGGCATTGTAATTGTTGAACGATATTTCTAAGAATGCCATCCAATGGCCATCTGAGTGTGTAATCAACAAGAAGGTTGCTACAGTAAATTAGGTTGATTCTTTAAATACAGTAACACAACAAATTGTTTCTTAGGCACAAAAGTTTAAAACTTCTCAGGTAAATACACAACAACCAAGCCAATCCAAGGCTTGTGACATGTGTGGAGGAAATCATATGAACCATGAATGTTAAGCAAACAATCATAATGACGAACATGTCCATTCTATCAGTTATAAACCGTACCCTTTTGGGAGTCCAAAGGCAGAAAAGCATCCAAGATTTCAATGGAGCAATCTAAATGGTACAGAGAACTCTCAAAGCTTTCACAAGCAATAAATACAAGGTCCATCCGGATACTAGAATCTAAACCATGGTCAATCAAACTTTAAACCTTATCAACAAGCAGGGCCATATCAGCAAAGGTCTCAACAAGCTCATTCAAGTCTTGATGATCTTTTGCATAAGTACATTAAGGTCACCGATGAAATGATGGACAGCCAAAATTTATCCCTCAAAAATCTAGAAATACAGTTGAGCCAATTGGCAGCTCTTGTTTCAGAAAAGATTCAGGGTCCCTTACCAAACAACACAAAGATCACCTTAAGGCCATCATGTTATGGTCAGTTAAGGATATGAACCCTATGTAGACTAATCGAAACAATATGTAAACAACACTTAGAATGTAGAAATACCCACTAAACCATCTAAAAATAAATAAGTCAAGAAAAAAGATGAAAAAAATATTGAAAAATTAACTCTTCTCCCAGCGACAATTCCTTTTCCACAAAAAATGAAAAGAGAAAAGCTTGATAGTCAATTGGCAAAATTTTGGGATATTTTAAAAGAGTTTCCATCAATATTCCGTTCACTGATGCTTTATTGCAAATGCCTTCATATGCTAAATTTTTAGAAGAAATTTTGTCAAACAAAAGGAAATTGGAAGAAGTTTCTGTGGTAATGCTTACTGAAAAATACAGTGCTATAATTCAAAATAAGCTACCACAAAAACTTGGTGACCCAGGAAGTTTTACAATTCCATGCACTTTGGGAGGAAATTATTTTGAAAAAGCACTCTGTGATTCTAGAGCTTCAATAAATTAGATGCTATTTTCTAATTTTCGAAAATTGAATCCTGGTGAAATGAAAGACATATGTGTTTCTCTTCACTTTGCAGATCAAAGAACTAAGAAACCTAAGGTAATAATTGAAAATATGCTCATAAGAGTAGATAAGTTTGTTTTCCTGATAGATTTTATAGTACTTGAAATGAAGGAATGTCCCGATGAACCAATCATTTTGGGTAGACAATTTCTTTCAACAAGTAGAGAAATCATAGATGTACATCAAGGACAACTAATTTTGAATGTTGATGAAGAAAGAGTCATTTTTTATTTGCAAAAGATATTAAGATTTTTAGGAGATTAGATGTCATCGTCGTGTTTTTCGATTGACATGCTTAATTATCTTACAGATGAATTCAAAGATGATCAATTAATTCCATACTCAATGGAAATATGTTTGGCCAAATACGTCACAACACAAGATGATGATCCTATCATCAGAAAAGAAGCCGAAATACTAAAAAAAGATTCTGAAGATGAGGAGATGCAACCAAAACAAGTTCAACCAAAAATTGAACTCAAAGTTCTCCCATCTCATTTAAAATATGTTTACCTTGAGAAAGAATTATTTCCAGTAATTATTTTATCTTCTCTTACAACAGGACAAGAAGAAAAACTGATTGAAGTGTTGAAAGCACACAAATAAGCCTTGGGATCGACTATAGAAGATATCAATGGGATTAATACAACTGTTTGTACGCACAAAATCCTTATAGAGGATAGCTATAGGACAATAGTCCAGCCCCAAAGGAGATTGAATCCAGCAATGAAGGAAGTAGTAAAATAGATCGTAAAGCTTTAGGTGGTAGGTATTATCTATCACATTTTAGACAGTCCTTGGGTAGGCCCAGTTCAGGTAGTACCAAAGAAAGGAGGTATGACTGTTATAAAAAATAAAAGTAATAATCTCATGCCTACCATGACCGTAATAGGATGGAGAGTCTATACTGATTACAGACGTCCCAATGATGCTATTAGAAAAGATCATTTTTCTTTACCATTTATTGATCAAATGTTAGAAAGAATTGCAGGATATGGTTTTTACTATTTTCTTGATGGCTATTCAGGATATAACCAAATACCAATTCCACCTGAAGATCAAGATAAAACAACTTTCACATGTCCTCATGGAACATACGCCAATAGGAGAATGCCATTTGGTCTATGCAACACCCCTGCTACATTTCAGCATTGCATGTTAGAAAAAATTGCTAACATGACTGAAAATTTTCTTGAAACTGTTGTGGTTGATTTTACACTCTGTGGAAAAACGTTTGAGAATTGTCTTCAACGCTTGACCTTAGACCTTAAGAGATGTGAAGAGACAAACTTAATTCTTAATTGGGAAAATGTCATTTTATGGTTACTGAGGGAATTGTGTTAGGGCATAAAATCACTGGTAAAGGGATAGAAGTTGATAAGGTTAAAATTGATCTTATAGCAGGATTACCCCCTCCCACAACTGTTAAAGGCATCCGAAGCTTTCTAGGTCATGCAGGTTTTTATAGACAGTTCATCAAAGACTTTTCAAAGATTCCAAAACTGTTGACTAACCTTTTGATGAAAGATATTAAGTTAGATTTTTTAGGTGATTGTAAAGCATTTGAGACCCTTAAGGAAAAGTTATCTACCACCCCTATAGTTGTGTCCCTAGACTGGAATCAACCTTTTGAGGTCATATGTGATGCTAGTGATATAGCAGTTGGAGCTATTTTAGTCGAGAGAAATGATAAGATCTTTCATCCCATTTACTATGCTAGCAGAACAATTAATGAGGCTCAACTAAATTATGCCACAACAGAAAAAGAGTTACTAGCAGTAGTATTTGCTTTTGATAAGTTTCGATCTCATTTGATAGGAACCAAGGTCACTATTTGTACTGATCATGCATCTCTAAAATACCTCTTAGCAAAGAAAGATTCTCGGCATAGATTGTTTAGATGGATTTTACTTTTACAAGAATTTGACCTTGAGATAAAAGACAAAAATGGAACAGAAAATCAAGTAGTTGACCATTTGTCTAGATTAGAAAATCCCCCCTTGAGTTTAGCGAAATAAAGGAAGAATTTTCTGATGAACACATTTTCCCAGTTAACTCAATTGTGACTCAACCACCCTGGTTTGCAGACATTGAAAACTACTTAGTTGGAAAGTGGGAACCCCAAGATCTCTCTTACCAGCAAAAAAAAAAGCTTATATCTGATGCAAAGTATTATTTGTGGAATGAACCTTACTTGTTAAAAATTGTGTTAGATAATATCATTAGAAGATGTGTTCCTGAATATGAGATGAACAAAATTTTATATCACTGTTATGATAGAGCAATTGGAGGACATTAAAGTTTTGGATGCCCGAGCATATGCTGCACAATGTGACAGGTGTCAGAAAACAGGTAAGATCACTAAAAGAGATGAGATACCATTACAATCAATACATGTATGTGAAATATTTGATTTTTGGGGAATAGATTTCATGGATCCTTTTCCTTCTTCTCGTTATTTTGAATATATCCTCGTGGCTGTGGATTATGTGTCAAGATGGGTTGAAGCCACCCCCACAAGGAAAAATAATTCTCAAACGATGTGCAATTTTCTCAAGAAAAATAATTTTACCAGATTTGGCACACTACGAGTCATTTTAGTAACCAACGGACTCATTTTATGAATAAACAATTTTCTGCTTTACTGATAAAATATGGTGTGACGTATAAAATAGGAACACCATATCATGCTCAAACTCAAGGACAAGTTGATATTTCCAACCGTGAGTTAAAAAGAATTCTTGAAAAAACGGTTGGAATACCAAGAAAAGACTGGCATTAAAATTAGATGATGCATTACAGGAATACCGAACGTCGTTTAAAAATCTCATTAGAACATCCCCATGTAGATTATCTTTGGGAAAGCTTGTTATTTGCTAGTTAAACTAGAACACAAAGCTTTTTGGGCACTAAAAGCACTAAATTTTGAATTAGCCTCTACTGCTAGAAATAGATTTTTTCAGGTTAATAAGTTGTAAGAACTGAGATTAGTAGCTTATGAAAATGCAAGAATTTTAAAAGAAAAAACAAGAATTTGGCATGACAATATGATCCGACAGAAACATTTTAAAGTTGGATATCAGGTGCTTCTTTACAATCGTCGACTCAGGATATTACCACTAAAGTTGAAATCCAGGTGGACAGGTCAATACAATGTTACAAATATAACTCCATATGGTACAATTGAAATTCAACATGATAATGGAGGAGACAAGTTTAAGGTGAATGGACACGGACTAAAAATGTACTTTGGAGGACATTTTGAGCAAAATTCGTCGATCACTTTGATAGACAGATGAATCTCAAAATTAATAAATTGAGCTGACGACGTTAAACTTAGAACTATGATACCCTACCCTAGCCATTTAGGATGAAGCAATGGAGCCTCATAAGTCCGATATAGATTTGGGCAATTAAATGCTTGACCAATTAATCTGGTCAATATCCAGGTTATTGTACAACCGAAACATCTTATGAAGGCCTCTACAAAAACAATGTCACCTATACAGGAGTAACTCCATGGTAATCGGTATGCTTAAGTAACTGGTTGGTTAGCCATTTAATAATTCAATTTGAATGTTGGCACATGTAAATTTTCTGGTTATATTCATAACCAGCACTTTATGACTGTTAAATTAGTTCAGTTTATAACACATAGAACATGTGTGGTCATAGTTTCTTTCAAACTTTCTTCTGTGATTATAAATTTGAAAGTCAAAAAGATTGTATTTTATATATATATATATATATATATATATATATATATATATATATATATATATATATATATATAGGAGTTCCTAATATATTTATCTATGCACAACTAATTTTCTTTAGTTTATAAATCTTCCTTTATCTGTAAGTATTACTCTTCTATAGTTTTAAAGTGTTAAGATAAAATTTTACATAACGTTGAACATATTTTTTTGTATTTATGTCATCTAACTTCCAAGTTGGTAGTTTTTATTTTTATGAAGGCAAAGGATGAGTATCTAAACAATCCAGAATACTCAAAGAAGTCTAAAGAGTTTAATACAGAAACTAAGAACATGAAGAAATAAGATAGATAAGAAGCTCCGGACTGCGAACGCAAATAAATATATGAAAAATAACTTTAAAATGGCATATGCATGTATATATAATATATCCATGTATTTCATTATTTTTCCTTAATTTTTAAAGATTTTTAAACCAATTCCCCTATTTTATCCATAAAAATCAAATAATTATTTTCAAAAATTATCATTTTGGTTATTCACTTGTCGAACTTTTATATCTATGCTAAGATATAGCCAAGATAATTTTTTGCATATTTTTACAAATTTTACTTAGTATTTTTAAATCTAATTTGCATAACTACAATATTAGCATCTTTTAGGATTTAATTACGTTACATTTATAAAATTAACTCCAGTATTTTTAAATAGTTAATTACATGTTATAAATCATTTTTTTACTTTCAATTTATTTCCAGAAATTAATTTGTTACTTTTTATA
This sequence comes from Nicotiana glauca, assembly GCA_026770625.1. Lineage (NCBI taxonomy): Eukaryota > Viridiplantae > Streptophyta > Magnoliopsida > Solanales > Solanaceae > Nicotiana > Nicotiana glauca. The sequence continues at coordinate 6,035 of MU750054.1, read as the reverse complement.
AATTAAATAGGAAAAATTAGCTATTTAAATAATGGCCCAATTTAATTTAAATTATAACCTAAAATCCAACCCCAATTAAACCCTGACCCAATCTCAATTAAACCGACCCAGCCCTGGATCCCCACCTCGATCGTTGATCTACCAGATCAATGGTCCATGTTATTTCTTTCCTTTTTAACAAAACAACCCTAAAACCCTACCCCATTCATTCATTTGCACCGCCCCTAAATCCCTCTTCTCCCAAATTCCCTCTACAACGCTACCCAAACTCTAGTCGCTGCCACCCTAATCCATGGCCGTTCAGGGTCATCTGAGACATGTATCAGCATTCCATGGCTTCTATATTTTTGGTTTTGTGGTCTCATAACCAGATTTTGAAGGAATTTGGTCCAGTCCTTGCTCGATGACCTTTCTCCGGCCAGCCATGGCCATTCGAGTCAGATCCTTGACTCTTCTGGTTAGATCTGTAACTTTCAAGGCCTTTCTCATTGCTTTTGGGTTTTTTGAAACTCTAATCTTTAAGACATTTTCGATTTCTTTCGGATTGTCACGACCCAAAATCCTGCACTGGTCATGATGGCGCCTCTCATGAGGACGAGGCCAGCCAACTAACCCAACTCGTCTTTTCAAAAATAGTTAAACATAAATAAACAGCTTAAATATGACTTAATAATATTAATTAGCGAAAATACAACCCAACAAAACCTAATCGGGGTGTCACAAGTCCCCAACAAAACCTAATCGGGGTATCACAAGTCACGAGCATCTATCAGAATGTAAATCCACTTCAAGGCCTAAAATATGCAAAACTAGAATAATGAACAAAAGAGAGAAACATGATGTTACAAACGCTAGCAGTCACCTCCTTAACTCATGTAACTCTGCCTCTGATCGGCCAAAACACGCTACCGGGTAAATAAATACCTGCATCTGCACACGAGTTGCAGGGAGTAAAGTGAGTACTCCAACTCAGTGAGTAATAAAGGTAAATAACAATTGAGCAGTAAGAAATCACGTAAAGCAAACCATCATGTTGTATAGAAGCAAGGTACAATCCTTTGAGAAAACAGTGAAACTGTGAAATCTTTGAAAATATCTTGGCTCATTTCAAATCACTTTTGAAAATGATCTTTTCAACAGTTATGAAATGATTTCATAATAGTTAGTGCCGATAAGCGCAAAAAATCCACCCTCGGGCACAAATACCACAGTATAACAGGTGAAAAGGCAAGTAAATATGCAAGATGAGAACATAAAAGTTCGCCCTTCAGGCAATATCTCAAAATAGTACCAGCCCCTCGGGCTCAATATCAATCGCTTAGAACAGTATCAACCCCTCGGGCTCAGTATCAGTCACTCAGCATAGATACAGCTCCTCGGGCTCAGTATCAGTCACTCAGTATAGCATCAGCCCCTCGGGCTCACTCTCAAATCATATGGGTACCGGCACTCACTGTAGGTGTGCAGACTTCGGAGGGGCCCCTTACGGCCCAAACGCTATATCAACATAAGGCCTGAAAGCCTTATCACATAACTTATAAGGCTTTAAAGCCTCTTCGTATCACTCACAAGGCCTGAAACCCTCCTCACGTCACTCAAGCCACCTCGTTGAATATAAATGTATCTCAGGCCCTTGGCCTCATATCACTCAGCATATCCTCACATATGGCCCTCGGCCTCGCTTAGTGCAGAAAACATCATAAGCCCCTTGGGCATCAATGAAATAGTAGTGCTCAGCCCAAACAACAGTGGAAACAACCGGCGATAATAACCCGCCAACCCAAGAAAGTTGCGAATCTCTGTGGCTGAGGACGGTCTGGGCCAACTCTAAACCGCCCATATCTTCTTTGGATCAACCTAAATACCCTTACTAGACACCACGTGTCCTAAGAATGCCACGAATCGAGCCAAAACTCGCACTTGGAGAACTTTGCATAACTCTCCAATGCTCCACATGCTCCTCCTGACTACACGAGTGTGAGCACGTGATTTTTGCCCCAAAGCAAATTATTCCAAAAAGTATAATAAAAATATGATTTTTGTGTGTAATTTATTGATAATTGTGTAGAAATACCAGTGTTAATTTTATTGTTGGAAAACAAAACAAAATACCATTTTTGTATTAATAAGAAAATACCAAAAATAGAAATTAATTACTTTTTAATTTTAGAAAAGTCAGAAAATTAAAAGAAAAATACCAAGAAATAATAAATACAAGAGTAGTACAAAAATACAGAAAAGAAAATAAATAAAAATATATAATACAAAAAATATTAAGAAAATACAATGTATAAATACAAAATGCAAAATACAACAAGAAATTGGGCCAAATAACATATTTCAATAAGCCAATCAATACAATATACGCC
>MU750053.1:86775-117943 GCA_026770625.1 Nicotiana glauca | reverse complement strand
GGACTCGAAAATTTCTCATTCTTCTACCTTTCTTTATTTTCTAACAGTTTATTTTTAACACAGTGACACTAACAATATATATATATATATATAAAGAGCAATCTGACCTTTTGCAACGATGAAGTGGTAGAAGGGATTTTTATTATTTAATTTAATATATATATATATATTTTTTTTAATGGGTTAACGGATTATCCGTTAAGAAAATTAAATAATCCGCCCCCAAATCGATGATAAGCCGTCAATAAAAAAATTTCAATTTGATCTCCATCTGTTAAATCGTTAACCCGCTACCAATAAGCCATTAAGTCACTTTTGCGATTTAATTTTTGATTTCAGTTAGGTTTTGAACACCCATAATGTAACTTGTACTCCAAATAGTTCTTTAGTCCTAATAAGATACAACTTTATAATGTATTTTTCAAGAAAATAACACACAGTAATATGAGATAAGTCATAGCATTATACTAAAATATTCAATATTAAAGATAATAAAATAATATAAAGTAAATATTGCTAATTAATATGCCATAATAAAAATTAACATAATCTAAAAGTACTATATAGATCATGCTAAAATAAGTATAGCTAATAAGTACTATTAATTGCATAACTAAGCACTAAAGAAAAAGATAAACTAAGTTATGTATTTTCATTATAAACCAATGTAAAATAAAAAAAATAGATATATAATACTATTATCATTAGTGTTGAATTGAATTTTNAAGAAAATTAAATAATCCTCCCCCAAATCGATGATAAGCTGTCAATAAAAAAATTTCAATTTGATCTTCATCCGTTAAACCGTTAACCCGCTACCAATAAGCCATTAAGTCACTTTTGCGGTTTAATTTTTGGTTTCAGTTAGGTTTTGAACACCCATAATGTAACTTGTACTCCAAATAGTTCTTTAGTCCTAATAAGATACAGCTTTATAATGTATTTTTCAAGAAAATAACACACAGTAATATGAGATAAGTCATAGCATTATACTAAAATATTCAATATTAAAGATAATAAAATAATATAAAGCAAATATTGCTAATTAATATGCCATAATAAAAATTAACATAATTTAAAAGTACTATATAGATCATGCTAAAATAAGTATAGCTAATAAGTACTATTAATTGCATAACTAAGCACTAAAGAAAAAGATAAACTAAGTTATGCATTTTCATTATAAACCAATATAAAATAAAAAAATAGATATATAATACTATTATCATTAGTGTTGAATTGAATTTCTTTTGTTAGTATTAATATGTATTTGAAGTTTTGAACTTTGTTTGAGTTACTACATTTATGGCTATAAAATTTATTTAACATTCAAGAAACGTTAAGTTTAAACTTGAAATAACAAGCTAATGAAAACAACAATTGTGAAAATTTTATAAATTACATTACAATAAATATTTATATGTATAAAATATTTTTAAAAATTGTATAAATATACTATGAGGTTGATTTGATTTCGGTTTGACTTATTTTAGTGGAAGCCAAACCAGTCAGATTTTTTTTCTCAATACTAAACCAAATCAAACCAAACTACAATGGAAATTTTTTTCGGCTTGACTGCGGTTTATCGATTTTCTTTGTAGACCCCTTAAAACTACCCTCTGTAGCCCCTCAAAATTTTAATAGCTCATGTTTTGTCCTGCTTACAAAAAATGGCTCTTTGGCCCAAACATATTGCATATAGTAGTCGAAAGGAATGAGGATGATAACACAAGCGCCTGTAGCCCAGTGGATAGAGTGTCTGTTTCCTAAGCTGAAGGTCGTAGGTTTGACCCCTACCTGGCGAAATAGAGCAATCCTTTTTTGCCTTTTTAAATTGTATTTTGTACTTCCGGATCTGATAAGTATTAGCTAAGAATTGAATGAAATATGTAATGCAAGTCATATACGAAATGTTTATTTTGTATATTAACAGTCTATTTTTGCATATTGACAGTCTATTTTGTATATTTTTTGTATAGTAACAGTTTATTTTGTATAGTGACAGTCTCTTTTGTATATATTTTGTATAGTAACAGTTTATTTCGTATAGTGAAAGTCTATTTTATATAGTGACAGCTAATTGTATATAAATTGTATAGTGATAGTCTATTTAGTATATTTTTATATGGTGATAGTCTATTTTTTTTTTACATATTTTGTATAATGACAGTCTATTTAGTATTTTTTTTGAATAATGACATTCTATTTTGTATATATTTTGTATAGTGACACTTTATTTGTATATAAATTGTATAGTGAGTCTATTCGTATATAAATTGTATAAAACAGTCTATTTTGTATAATTTTTGTATAATAACAGTCTTTGTAGATATTTCAACTTTTTTCATAGTCCTCTGTTCTTCCTTTCATTGTGAAACCATCCATCGGCGTCCATGGCCTCACAGTCGCCGAAAATGGCAACAAGATCGCCGGAGTTTTAAATTTTTAGCGAAAGATCTTCAAAATATTATCTACATATTTACAGAAACTATGAGATAAAATCAGAGAAAGAAGACAAAGTTGTCTCTCTCGTTGCCTTATGCTACACACTGCTCCTCTCGCTTTCCTCTTCTTCCCTATAGGTTGCTGCTACTAATTTTTACTAGTCATCGCCGAAGTTGACAACTGGGTGGCGACGGTATTAACCCCATCAATGGTGATTGTTCCATGCTATTGATATGCCATTCCTCTCCTCCTTCATCTCTATTTCTTTTGTTTTGATGTTGTTTTAACGGGTAAAAGTCCAGATCTTCATAGATCTGGCGGTTCTAAGATTTTTCGGTGTTTTGTTGTTGTTTTAACGGGTAAAAGTCCAAATCTTCTTAGATTAGGCCGGTTCTAAGATTTTCCGACAAGGGAATTCGGTCAGTGAGGTTTCCGGCTAGCAGTTGTTATTATTTTTAAGCTATGACTTATATGAGTCAATTTGTGGACTACCGGATGATATTTGTTTTGTCCGATAGGCTATAAATGAAGTTCTCTCGTTAGTATACTTACCAGTCCTTTGAGACGATAAGTAAACCCTCTAAATATGCTATAGTACCTTTTATTACTATCTTAATTTATAGGTATATAATCTTAAGTGAGTAACATTTCGTACGCATCAACCTCTACTTCCTAAATGGTCCGTCATCGGTTATATCTAACTAGCTTCACAATTATTTTGCTAAACAAAGTCAGTTCGATTAGAGAACCTATGAATACATTTTCGCTAGACAACATCTTCCACAAATCTCAAATCATCATTTTGATTTTTTGCCAGAAGATTACGCCTCTCAAATATACACATCAATATTTCATGTAGTAGTTCGTATCGTTAACAGCTTGAAATAAGACGACATTGCTTACCGACTATCCAGGCATTACCAAATTCATATACAGTCAGATTTTCTATAACAACATCTCTATATAATAACCACTTACTATAAAAGTTAATTTTTTTGGGAATCGATTTTTATATTATATTATAATATATATTCTTTATAACACCTTACCATAGCAAAAAAAAAGTATTGGAACAAACGAAAGTGTTATAGAGAGGTTTGACTGTAATTCATTCATTAGGTTTCATCTAAAATGATGCATTTTGGCCGCACCACGACATATTAGAGTAAACAATCTTATTTATTATTTCCCTTTTCTGGTTTAGTGATATTGCTTCCCATATTTTAGTTAGGTTGTATGGTTAGTCCATTCGGAGTTGTTACATGGAATTTTTACCTCATATAGCAGAGGTTGATACTTTATTTATTTTAAATAAATACCATTTAAAAAATTATATTCCATAGTTACCTTTTGATTTTTATAGCCAAATATCTATTTATGGTCATCTCCTACCCTTAAGCCATAAAATACGCTTTGTACTATTTTTCTCTCTCATTCTTTCAGATTTTTCTCCACCCTCTCTCTCTCTCTCTCAACGCCAGTTCTCACAAGCAGAAGATTGAAACAGAATCCGCCATGGAAGAAATCGAAGAAGCACCAAAAAGTTCATCGCTATTTCACGTTTTCCCCCAATCTCAAATAGTTGCACCGCCTAAACGTCTCGTTCCTCCCCTCTTTGAGATATTTCATTTTGTCTTTTTCTTTCTTTCTTTCGGTTTATTCTTTTCCCCAAATTTTTTTTCTGTCAAGACTTTGATGAAGCAGCGATTTTCTATGTCAAGAGTCAAGATCAAGATGAAGATTTAGTGGTTAAAGAGTCTGTTTAGAAATCAATGTCCAAGACCTACGTTCGCCCAAGATTTAGGTATCCAAATTTTCGTGTGGGCTTAGCGAAGTGAATCATAGTTGAAGTCAAAAGGTTGAGTGAACTGAAATGTCCAACTCTTACTAAGTTACTATGATTAGCAAAGTGAATCCTGTTGACGCAAATTTACGAACAAATTGATATAGGAATTTTTACAATGGAGGTTCAAGATTTGCTATCGACGAGACGATATTAGGGTTATACTTGAACAAAGACGACGGAGTTTGGGGCTGAGCAACTTGAAGAGTCTATTACCTTTTTTCCGTTGTATTTCAATGTATCTCGCTGTATTCCATGTATTTTATTATATTCACTATCTTTTTTTTCTCATTGTATTTCAATGTATCCCGCTGTATTCTATGTATTTTATTGTATTCACTATCTCATTATATGCCATGAATGTATTATATATTTTTTTTTAATTAATATAATTTATGTATTCAAATGTATTATATAATATCTCTGAAGATTGCTATGTTTTTGGGGTATTTTACGGTTGAGACTCTTTTTTATAACTGAAAATATAAAATTTGTGTGTTATAATTGAGTTTGTTGAGTTATATTAGGAGACTATTATGTTAATTGATTCACTTTCCATTTTAAAAACAGTGTAATCCACTATTGCATGCTGTGAATACAGTCGAATACAATAATCTGTCCAGCTGTAATCCCATGTTTCACTCCATGAATACAGTCGAATACACTTGAATACAACAACTGATTAGCTGGACTTCCCTGATTCACGTCTATTTTTGCTACTGTATTCATGAATACAACAGCTTAAATACATCAAATATATCTTATAACCACAGAAAAGATATCTATAATCCGTAATATAGCAAATGGTATCTATAGATAGCTAATTACTATTAAAAGATAGTGCTTTATGAAAATTTCTCTTGTTACATTTAGGAGTGACAATTTGAGCCCAAACCCATCCAGTCCGTTCATATATTAATGGTTGAGCTATAAATATTTTAGTTCATGAATCTATTTCGATTGAGCCCAAGTTAACCCACCCATTCTGACCCGTAAAGTAGCACAAATATAACCCATGAAACTCACCTAAAACAAAGGAAACTCAACCCAACTTATATAGAAATTTACTTAGTTGCCCCAATTTAACTTTTTTATTTTTTTTGTTTTCTGTTTGTTCGTTTTTCTGCACCATCCTAACCCCCCCCCCCCCAAACCCCCTCAATATTTTTTAACTTTTTTTGTTTTCCGTTTTTTCGTTTTTCTGCACCACCCACCCCCATCCGCAAAATATTAGTTAACTTACACATTTTAAATACTAATTTTTTATTTAAGAAAATATATTTGATTCTCAAAATACTAATAGTATTTGTTTACCTTTTATACATATGTGTATAAAAGGTAAAAGGCTTTGTTTATGCAAGATGGACGTGGTTCTAAAATATGGATTAAGTTGGACGGATTGGGCTATGACCCTTATTTAGGTCATCTTGACCCAGCCCATCTTAGCCAAGTACACTTTGGGCTGGGCTGGGGAATGACCCATTTATTGACGTAACTCATTTTGGCCCACCCAAATTCAGCCCAACCCATCCATTTGATACCCCAGGTTACATTCCACCAATGAAAATATAGAGCCCGTTTGGATTGACTTAACAAAAGTAGCTTTTAAGCACAAGTACTTAAAAGTAGCTTTTAAGCACAAGTGCTTAAAAGCACTTTTTAAGTGATGGAGCTGGTTTTATAAATAAGCAGTTATGTATTTGAATAAAAGTGCTGGAGCTGGAAAAAAATTGTTGAAATGTTTGGTAAACAAGTGCTGATAAACACTTTTTCTATTAAAATGACTGAAATATCCTTAAAGCTGTTAACACTATAAATAAGCTTATTACTATAATATTTTATTTTAAACTTATTAATATAAATACGAAATAATTAATATTTAAACTGATCACCTAAAATAATTTTTATAAATATAATTGTTGAACACTTATTTTTCACTTCTTTCAACAATGTAGTTTTTTTATTTATTTCATGAAATTCCAAGCTTATTGGGAAACATATGAATTGTATGAATATTGATATAAGAAAATAGTATGAAATGAAAAGAAAACAGTTGGGAAATACTTTAGATAATCCCTTCTAAATGAGTGACGTTGGACAGAAAAAAATAAAGTAAAAACTCAAAATGTGAATCAAATCAAGTGTTACCAATTGGAGAAGAACCAGAAAGAAAAAGAGCAAAATGAAGAAATAAGGTAGGAAACCGCATGAATAGATAACTGGAAAGAATAGAGTTAAATTGGGATTTTGTTGTGAAGGACATTTTGGGAATAATAAATATTATTAGGGATAAGAGGGTAAAATACTTGGTCAAAGATAGTTGGCTTTTAAGCTAAAAAAAGAAATTGGGATCAGCCAACTTGTGGCTTTTGGCTTTTTTTAAGCCAGTTTTAACTTTTTTTTAAGCTATTTTCTATTTTGCCAAACACTCCCAACATCAAAAAATGACTTAAAAGCTGGTTTGACCATCTTTTAAGCCAATCCAAACAGGCTCATAATCCGTCCAAATATGTTCAAGTTCAACTATCTCAAAGTTGAGCGGGTTGAACTGGACACATAATCATGTAAAAATTGCACAGGGTGCCTTATTTGATCGCCCCCATTTAACCTATACTCATTTTTAAAATTTTTTTAACTTGTAACCATTTTTTAAACAACCTCAGCCCCCTTTCTCCTCCTTCATTGTATTCTTCTTCTTCTGATGAAGTTAGAAAAGAAAATGGGAAAAAAATCGTTGCTCCAAGGTTTAACTTGAGTTATAGATGGGTTGAATCACTTTCTGCTGTCTACGAATTCCTTTTTTCTCTTCGTTTTTCAAGTTATGATTTTTCAGATTCTAAGTGATTTTCAGATCTTGATTCTGTCATAAAACAATGTGAAGACTTCTTCGTGTATGGATATACATAAATCTTAACAATGTGGAAAAAAGTTTGGAAGACATTGATCTAAATATTCGATCTCTAAAAGAGAGAGAACCTAAATTCAGTAAAATAACTTCAGCTTATATAGTGCTGAATTTTTACAAATAAACTAAATAACTTCAGCATCTTCTGCTGATGTTTTTGAAAAAACTTATCCAAGACAAAAAAAACTTCAGCTTATTTTACAAATGAACTAAATAACTTCAGCATCTTCTGCTGAAGTTTTTGAAAAGCTTTATGACAAAACTAATGAATCCAGGACAAAAAAACTTCAGCTGTTTTAGTGCTGAAGTTTTTACAAATGAACTAAATAACTTCAGTATCATCTGCTGAAGTTTTTGAAAAAGCTTTATGACAAAACTAATAAATCCAGGACAAAAAAATTTCATTTATTTTAGTGCTGAAGTTTTTAGAAATGATCTAAATAACTCCAGCATCTTATCCAGGACAAAAAAACTTCAGACACATCTACTAGAATGCTGAAGTTTTGCGTGATTGTCTTTGCTACTTCAACCCCGTATGCTGAAGTTACGCAAAAAAAAGGATACGCCAGCAATTTTTTTACAAAGCGGAAACAAGTTAAAACATGACCCAAAAGGCGGGTATAGATGCAAACCCCATAATCATTGATTGGTCAATTTGGACACAACTCAATTTAACACAATGTGGACATAACAAGTAATTGGGCCGAGCCTTATGCTTTCTTTTGTTGGGCCTAAAATGTTGTATTAAGAAAGACTATAATATGCTAATTGGTGAAACTGATTTCCTATTGCTCTAAAATTCCCTATTTCTATAACTTCTCATAATCTTTAACTTATTTTTTTCAAGTTCATATTTTATAGTAAAAGGTGAGGCCCAGTCCCCCTTCTAAAATACTAGTGGCAGGCAGTCCGTGCCAAGCCCGGGCCCGAACTCAATGTAAAAAAACTACTTTCCCATTTTAATTTAAGTGACAATTTAATTTCAAATTTCTCATTTTAACGTTAATGAGATGATTTGAAGCCATATAAATATTTATAACTTGTTTCAAATGAGAAGTTTTCAAAAGTTTTTTTTTTTTAATTCTTAAACTACTTGTCCAATCAAATACTATTACATAAATAGGAATGAAGGGAGTTAATAGCATGATTGACCAAGCTTCTAAAATAGCTTATTTTGAGAAGCGCCTTTTATTTTTGGTGATAATTAGTTTGTGTTTGGATAATTAAATTGAAAAGCACTTTTAAACAGTAATTAGTGTTTGGCCAAGCTTTTAAAAACTATTTCTAAGTGAATTTTCTCAAAAGTGCTTATGAGAAAAGTGCTTTTAGAGATAAACTACTTTTTTCTGCTTCTCAAAAACTACTTCTGCTTCTCCTCAAAAGTACTTTTTTCCTTCTAAAAGCTTGGCCAAACACCTCAATTATTCGAAAAAAATACTTTTGACCAAAAAATATATATATATTTGACCAAACAGGCTATAAGTCATAGTAATTATTTAAATTTTTTGGTCACTTAATTGCATACTTTCTTTGACCCAATTTATATATATTTTTTGCTTCTCGAAATTCAAATGAACTTTGACCAACATTTTAACCTAGTGTTTGGACATAAATTTAGTTGAAACTTGAAAAATAAATTTTTGAAGATGATATGAAAATTAATATTTGAAAGTTAAAATTGTGTCTGGATATGCATTTTTCTTAAAAGGAATCTGAAGTTTTGTGAGTAGAAAACTTGAAAAAACTATTCTAGAGCTGTTTATGGGATTTGAAGATTTTGTTTTTATAATTTGCCAAAAAATGGTTATATCTATAACAAACATATATTTGAAAATAAAATTTGAAAAAGAAAACCTATATTCTATGGCCAAAGGGAAGCTAAAATTAATTTTTTTTCACCGTATTGATATAAAGAGATTTACAACTTACACCTGGAATCTTAATAGTTTAGTTGGTTGACTACCTGAACTTTCACTTATGGGTGAGGGTTCAATTCTTCATCTTATAATCTACTCTCTCATTTCATCTACCTCTAATTATTTTTAATAAAAAATATATATATAACTTATGGTACTTTTCATATATTTTTTATATATAATTTATAATTTTAAAATATTAAGTTGATCTACTTTAATTTAGCTTCTAATCTTAAATATTTAAGCTTAGAGTACTATCGATCGCTGTCTTGTGCAAGTAGATCCACCATCCACCCTCATGGTGAATACCGTAATACGCCCTCTGAGATCCCAATTCTTGACTGGAGAGAACAACAAAGGGCCTCTGCCGATAAAAGAAGCTTTCTATTATTGTTTAAATACAGTATGAAGTAGAAAATACAAATTAGAGACCCGATTTCATAAAACAAATTATGAAAGACTGCAATTTGGTAATTATTGAAGGGACGATAAAAGTGAAAGTATTTAAATTTATAGTGAATACTTGAAAGTATTTAAATTTATAGTGAATAATTATTTTATTCTTGTCCATTTTCAGTATCCTCACCCCCTCAAATATTCAACAAGAATAGAATGGAACGTTCTTTTCTCACATATGTTCACTGGTTATCAAGTTAGATTCATAATCATCTAACTTGATACTTGATAGTTTTCGTAGATCAAATATTTTTTCATTATATATCAGCCAATTATAAGAAATTGGTGCTTTTAAATATCATTTCATTTATCTAAAAATTTGTTATTCTTCCTGACACTTGAAAGATAATGAAGTTATGAGTTTTTATAAATTTCTCTGTTTGGGAAATTTTTATTGTAGATGTTGTAGTTATAATGATAAATGTACTTTCTGTTGTATAGATTATTTTTATGCCATGCCAACTACATTTTCATCTTGCTATGGAATTAACTGTTTCGGTGAGATTTTTCTCTTGGTCCCACGTTATGTGAGTTTCTCTGTTTCTGCTATTCTTTATTTTATACTATGTCTATCTATCGTTTTGGTTCCCCAATTGTATTTTGAATCGACCAAGAATTGGAACTTTTGGAGATTTTACCAAGGATTTAATTTTTATTGCATTTCAAACTTGGAGAGAGCTAAGGTCTCAAAACAAATTCAAAACTGCGATTATCTTTTATTATTAGCATAGTAAAAGCATATTTAAAAGTATTTAAGACATGATGAACATGCAGTGGCGGATTTAAGCTCATGCAAGTGGTATTATCCGACACCCCTTATCTGAAAATTTTTACGAAATTATAATATGTAAATAATGTTTTAAAAAGAAAATGAATAAAAGTATATCAGGTTGAAACTGTTGATGAATAAACGTGTAGTGGTCCAGCGGCCACTTTGGTTCCTTGGCCTTCAATTGGTCCCAGGTTTGATTTTGATTAATGAATCAATTTTTTAAAATCTTCAAATGACATTAACCCTATATTCCAACTATTCAGCAAAATTTGTATAGTGAAATTCCATGAAAAATATGTGGAAAAAAACACATACAAACATGGCTCAGTAAAGAGCTTTACAAAAAAATTTCTTAATAATAACATTATTTGCTTATATTTTTAAAAATAAATATATTAATGCTTTTGAATGTATTTTATTAAGATGATCTTGTTTTAGTAATTTTTTCATAGATTCACTTCTTAAAAACATCGACACCACTTAGCCAATATGCTGCGTATGTCCATGTGAATATGTTTGTGCCAATTATTACTATGGGAGGAGTTTCTAGATAAAGTAGAACTCAATACGAACCACTAAAAGCTTTTACGCGAAGTTATGGAGCTTTTTTTTACTTCAAGTTGGACTCTAATCTACTCTAGCAAAAAAAAAAAAAAAAAAGAAGCATTATGCCTTTATATAGTAAGTATCTCCATATGAGGGTTAACTTCAACCGTTATCTTTATATGGTCAATTATTTTTTTTGGCTTTTTACAAATTTATTTTTAGCTTTATGAGCCTAGTTTTTTTTTTTACAATAAGAGATTTACTTTTATATATAAGAAATTCTATCTTTTATACATAAGAAATTAAAAAGGGTTATTTTACTAAATTTAACTTGTAAAGGAGCATAATATATAAATAACACACAATTTTTTATGCCTCGGAAGAAGTGCACATTTGTTACTCCCTCTCCGGTTCCAAATAAGTAATTTTTTTAGCTCTTTTCACATAGATTAAGAAATTCACCTTTTAATGTTAATTAGCAATGAAATTGACTATATTAATATTTACTATCTTTTCACATAAACTCTCCTAATATATACTCCAACACTATTTACTTCAACGATAATATAGGAAAAAAATAATTTATTCATTCTTAAAATTGAAAAAAATCATTTATTTTGGACAAAAAAATAAGACAAAAAATCTCTTATTTTGGAGATGAGGGAGTAAAAAACAAGTAAGAAGTACTAAAAGGTAGCCAGTGATGTGAGATGACATCCTTTAATGCTCTTTGGGCACAAAATAGAAAAATTTATCGAAGTGCTAAAGTGCATTTACTGTGTGATATGTATCGAAAGAGGGGTAAAATGGGTCTTCCATAATAAATAGTGAAAAGACCTTGGTGTTTGGGTCAACTCCTCGAAGAGCGTAGCCTTCACGCCGCAATACAGAACGCCTTTTCCGAATAATTTTTTTATTTTCAAAATTACCCCTAAAAACTGGACGACGAAGAGCTGCTAAACTCCCGCTTCTAAATAATTAGAATAACTCATCTTCATCCGTGGATATAAAATCGTGACTCGGTATGATTTAAAAAAAAAATACGTCCTTGTAAACCCACATTTGGATATTGCTGAAAGGCTATAACTCATATTCTTATTGGCTAATTAATTTTCTTAATTTTTTTTTTGGTAACTAGTTTTTAATTAATCGTCAGCGAAAAACTTTGCATAACTATAGCTCGACTAACTCAGTCATCTATCTATAAAAAAACGACTAAAGACTAATCTACATTGATTATATTAGATCATTTATATTTGAGTTGTCCTAATTAAACTGAAGAATGTGTTCATTAGAAGCCAACTCAGAAAAGTAAAATTTCAATTTCTTTGTTATATTGCGAGATATTATTCACTTTCTCCACTGATCTCATGACTGTATCCATTAGAATCCGGCTCACAAGTAAGAGAATTTTAAGTTCTTATAAAATTATTAAATTCGTTTATATCTGATTGATGGTCAATGAAAACAACCTAAAACATCCCTTTGTTTAGACATTAACAGTTCAATATTTAGCTATTGCAAGTCTTTTCCATATGCGCCTGTTGATAGGGGCAGAGCTAGAGACCGAGGTGTGGGTTTGGCCGAACTCAATAATTTTGGTGCAAATAGGGGCGTGCGAATGTAGTTTGTTATTAACGAGTTCAATTGAACTCATAACTTTCGACGCGAAGTAAAATTTTTTATGTAAAAATTAGTTAAAATTGCAACAAAAAAAGTAGATATGAACCCACAATTTTAAAAATATAATGGGTTCAATGCTAAAAATTTTAAAAGTTGAACCCATAAAATTTAAATTTTGGATCCGTCTCTGGGTGCAAACTCTATATTTATCTGGAAAACTTTATTTAATAGGGATAATTTCACATAAGAGCAATTGAGCTCCCTATTTTTCAATTTTATAGCCCATATTTCAATTTACAACCAACTAGCCCAAAAATAATAGGCTAAGATTCAACATCCAACTCAATAGGTTCTCAAAATTACCATTTAATTTTTAAAAAGGATTGTTCAAGCTTTTAAGATAATTTTCGAATTAGTAATTGTGACTTAAATATTAGTTCAACAAATCAAATCCATTTGGATGGTGAAAATTAGATTTTTAACAAGCTTAAATATGTGGGTATAAATTTTGAATTTAATTTTGTGAAAAATTTGGAGTGGGTGTTATTTAGACTTGTTAGAAATAGTATAAGGAGGTTGTATATAAAATTTGAAGTCATTTAATGGAGATTTGGACTGGTTTTGAACAGGAATTGCAACTGAAAATCGTGGAAGAAGTTCGCCTACAGACGTTTGTATAAAGGTGTATAAAAGTGTATAATAGTGTATACGATGTGTTTATACACTCATATACACTATTATACAAGATTATACATAATTATACAAAAAACTGACTTCGTCTTCTTCTTTGCGTTTTTTCTGAAATTTAACTCAAATCTTGCTCAAATCTACTCCAAATCACTTCAAATTTAAACTTTGAACTTCTTTTGATATTTTCAATCAATTGGAACAACACCCAATCCAAACAACTAAGAATTACAAGAAATTCTATTTTCTAAAGCAAAGTTTTGAATGCCCTTTAATGGTGGACTTCTATTCTTTAATTTTTTTACATTACAATCAGGTGATATAGGGGGAGAAGCAGTAATAGCGGATGGCCCTTTAAAGCATATGTAAAAAAAATGAGAAGAAGAGAGTGAAAATAATAGTTGTGAGAACACATATTTAACTTCATAGTTTTTAGAAGCAATGGTTGTAAAAACACATATTTTGAATTTGCAAGAGCTAGTGTTTTCAAAATATGTACAATATAGGCTAGGTGAGGTAAAACTTAAAAACATGGGCTATTTTTTGTTATGGTATGAAGTCATGTGTATTTTCTTGTAATTCTTTCTATTTAATATGTATAAAATTTTAACTTAGAACTCACTAACTTAAAATTCGGTACCCATAAATTTTAAATTCTAGTTCCGACCGTATTCTACAAACTACAAATTAATTAGTGGGATTGCAAAATCCAAAAGATTAGGTCCCAACGTGGTGGTGTCATTCTCATACCATTATAAATGCATAAAGTTGTGAGGTAGGCATAGAGAGTAAATTCGGTAGAAGAGAATTTATTTGATCTTTCAACAACTTGATGATGATATTTATATTATTACTATACAAGGAAATTTCAAACAATTTTGAAACATACCAATAGTTTTAAAGATTGTCTTATGATTGGCAAAAGCTCATCAAAAGGCAAAAATATAATTTTCATTCATTTCTCATCCTTCAAAAGTCATACAATATTCACTCCATCCATTCCATTTTATTTTTCCATATCTTATCTAAAGCTTAAAGAAGCCAGACATGCATTGAAAAAAACGTACATTATTCGACTTTTTGTGCAACTTGTATGCAACTTTAGGCTTGCATCTTTTTATTCTCATTTATATATAAGCCCTCTGATTGGTCCTCTCATTTTCTATAAGATTTTCAGGAATATTATAACCAATAGTGATTCTTTGATCCTTACTGTATATTCTACAACTAAAGTTCCATTATGCAATTTGATATTCTCCTTAGAAATTTTAGGAAAAAATGACACTGTATAACTACTCTCAAAATATTAATCGAAAAATTGTACTATATTTTTTGTATACATAGACATTCTGAATGTTATATAAATATTATTTACACTTTTTCAATACCAAATATAAATAATTTCTGACGCGTGCTAAAAGTAATATCCCGAAAGGTTACTCATTACGATGCTGACTTTTCCATTTTTTCAAGGATATCTTCTTACTATTAGTAGTCAATAGTTATGGTGATCATTTTAACAAGTGTATCGTTAGGACAACGTTTTCAAAAGAAAGAAAAAGTGACGAGGTTCACGGGTTTGATGCGAAGTGCACAAATTAAGATAAAACAAAGTCTTTAAAACACAAATGTATTTAGTATTACAATTTAAAATATTGAAATTGTAACTAAAATAACTGATTTCAACATCCAATATACAGATAATGTCAATATTTATTTTAACTGACTACACTTGTCTCGCGTCGGATGTGTAAATATTTTTTAAAAGGATTTATAATGTTTTGAGCCGTTTCTTTTAGGTTTTGAGTTGGATACTCATATTTTTTTTCTTCTTCATATGCTTATTTTAGTCATTTTGTGAATCATTTTTTGAAGCGTACTTATCTAAAGCATATAGCTGCATGCACCATGAAATCATAACCTTTGCTTTGCATAGCTTTATGGGTCGTTTGGTATGAGGTATAAGTAGATATAGTACTGATATAAAAATTTATTATTTGTTTGGTAAGCAAATCTTGTATAAGTTATCACAGGATTAAAATTAGTATCGGGATAACTTATACCTTGTAGGGGGTAGGGTAATTAGTGTCAGGAAAAATTATACATTCTTCTTAGAAATTATGTAATTGTCATTTTAATACGATATATTAGGGGTGTACATAGGTCGGATTGCTTCGGATTTTACAATTATCAAACCAAACCAATTATGTCGGATTATTAAATATAAAGACCAAACCAAACCAATAAAATTCGGATTTTTCGCTCTCGGATTTTCGGGTTATTCGGGTTTTTTCGGATTTTTTTCCAGTAAAATCTTCGTAGAACAAAACATATAAATTGTGCTCAAAATATTTCTTTAATCTGAGTAAGATACAACTATATAAAGTATTTTTCAAGAAAATAATATAAAGTATGAGATGTATCATGGCATTATCCTAAAATATTCAACATTAAAGACAATAAAATTATGCAATATAAATATTACTAATTAAAAAGTCATAATAGAATAAACATAGCCTAAAAGTACTACGTCAANAAAATATTCAACAATAAAGACAATAAAATTATGTAATATAAATATTACTAATTAAAAAGTCATAATAGAATAAACATAACCTAAAAGTACTACGTCATGCTAAAATATGTAGACTAATAAGGGAGTATTAATTACATGACTAAACGCTAAAGAAAATATAAAAAATAGGTTATGCATTTTTATCTAAATTATTGCAAAACAAAAAATAGATATTCAATACATTCCCATTCGTAGTATTGAATTGAATGTCTTTTGTTAGTATTAGTATTGACTTGATTTTGGTTTGTGATTTTGTAGCATTATTTAATTCACTAATGTTAACGTCTATAAAATTTATTGGAACATTCAAAAGCTCTAAGTTCAACATTGAAATAATACCTTAAAAGATAAAATTATGAAAGTTTTTAAGAAATATTTATAAATTACATCACAATAAGTATGTTTTTATATTAAATATATCTCAAATTTCTATATATGTAATTTCGGGTTGGTTTGGTTTCGGTTTGACTTTCTTTAATTAAAATCAAACCAAACCAACTATGGTCGGGTTTTTTTTTCCAACACCAAACTATGGTCGGGTTTTTTTTCTCGGTTTGACTCGGATTATCGGGTTGGTACGGTTTGTCGGTTTCGTTTGTACACCCCTACGATATATATACCAAACAATGAATTAAAAATAATACCAGGATAATTATTTCCAGCATAATTTATCCCAACATAACTTATTTCAGCATAAGTCGTATTCAAACTAAACTATCCCTTACAGTTTGACTTTTAATAACACTGATTTGGGTGTAGTGGAAGTTAATCTATTTTTTTTTTTTAGTGACACAACTTAAAAGGGAAAATTTAAAGAAGTTAATTAGTTACTACTCCCTCTGTTCCAGTTTATGTGAACCTATTTTCTTTTTGGTCCGTTCCAAAAAGAATGAACCCTTTCTAAATTTAGTAACAATTTAACTTAAACTTACAATTCTACCCTTAATGAGAAGCTTTTATAACCACACAAATACTATTTGGATTTGTTTAGGATCACAAATTCCAAAAGTCTTATTTTATTTTTAAATTTTGTGCGCAGTCAAACAGATTGATATAAATTGGAAAGTGTGAAGTAATAAATAAAGTGGACCTTTGTGTAAGGTTCTTCATCTCCAACTTGTAGAGAATTAAAGGACCAGCCTAGAGGGCTATAGCCCTCCCTAGGAGAACAAGGAATGGAAAGATTAATTCCACATATTTTTCTTTCCGTACGAGATAGAGTCGACGGTTAATTGATTCCATATTCCTGAAACTTTTCTTCTCCTTAATTTTTTTTGTTTTTTTTTTCTTTTCTTCTCTTTTACTTTACAGTCATGGAAATTGGAAAGTAATTGTCAACTAATCATGAGCAGAGAGAGTCCTTTAGATTCATACAAATGTCGACTATTCAGAGTTTGTTCCACAAATCATTTATTTTGTTCCAAAGTTTGATTTTGTTAAGAAGCTAGCTGCTCACCCTTTTGAGGAACTCTCATTCTAATATTTAATTAATATCAATGTGCTCAGTAAGCAAAATTCTAGAAAAATTCTGGAACTCTCTCAAATTTGAACATGTATACTTGTATAATGTGATTCTTATTTTCATTTTTTTTTTCTCTCTTTTCATTTGAGCGAAGTTCGTGATGAATATACAAGTATTGAATACTAAAGAAACAATCCAAAGCCAAAATTGAAAGTACAAGAGGGGGTGGATTGTTTATTTTAAAATTTAGTTGCTACAAGTTAACTAGTTTTCTAATAAGTCGACTAGATATAATAACTTGATAGCAGCAAAGATAGAATTCAAGATGCGGAAATTAATTGCAGGAATTAAAGACACTGAAATTTTTATACTGGTTCGGATTCGATGTGAATCCTAGTCCAGTCCCCTTGGAGTGCAAGGGAGTTCTCTTTCAGTAAATGAGTTTTTCGAGTACGCAGTGATAGTATGATCTACACCGATAGCTCAGTCCATATATCACACGTTTCTTTTGATACAATACCTCACCAGTGTTGGTCTCTCTTTCTTCTCTAACTTGTATCACAACAGGTGTAGTATAACTACAATATTTGTTTGTAGTAGAACAAAGAGAGGGTACTTGGTTCGATCAAAGTATGTGTGCTAAGGTACAGATACAAGTTTAAATACTTTAAGAGAGACGTGAATTCTGGAGAGATTTGATGATTGGAAAAAATTGATTCTTTTCAAGAATAAGGTTATTCAGCAACGACTCTGTCTTGACGATATGCTATAATGACTTCCCTTATGGTTGATCCTTGAATCTTGATCCTTCCATATTTAGGTTCTTGGTTGATTATCTTGCAACATCTTCGATACTCTTGACTGACTTGAATCCTTCAGTTTAGCCTTAATTGATTCTTTCAGTATTAATGATTCCTTCAATCTCGTGTACCTTCCTTGATTTTCTTTGATTGATTCCGTCAATCTTTTATGCCTTCCATGAGTTGCTTGATCTTTGCTGATTGATTCCTTCAATCTTGAATGCTAACCATGAGTTCCTATACAAAGAATAAAAATATTATTTTCATCATTAAAATCAGATCTAACAATCTCACCTTTATTTATGATGACAAAATAATATATATATATATATATATATATATATAAACATCAATTGACTTCCCTATATTTTACTCCCCCTCAATGAGAGCAGTTGACTTTGTCTGGTGATAGTTGTTGAGGCATATGTAGTTGACTTCTTCTGCATGTTTTATGACTCCCTCTCAAAAAGTGCCAAGCTGACTTATCCTTCAGTTGACTTATTCTTGTATGTACCTATAAATACATATATCCTTTCTGCCCCTTTTTGATATCAGCAAAGAGGGAATAAAAAAAAATACAACATACGAAAATAGAATTTATAACAGGATGTGCTGGCAGAGTTATAGCAAGACAAAATAAAACAAAACAAAAAAAAGATTATCCATCGACTGAATTTTTAGTCCAAAAACAATACAAAAAAAATTCTCTTAAACTTCTTAGACCCTGTTTCTCTAGAGATAGCATGAATGGTACTAATAGTGGATTGAGTGCAATGAGAAGATCTTTGATTGCAGAGAGCTGATTGTCAATGGCATTAAGCTTTTCAGCAAGGTCAGGGTCACTATGGCTAGGATGGGAAGCATATGGTTTGGGTGTGGAGTCTGTTTGAGCATTCTTGACTTCTCCTTCTTTTTCTTAGCCCATGATCCCTTCACACACACATACCCCATACTTGTAAAAGCTCGGGAGTTGTAAGATTTTGAGGCAGAGATAAAGGGATATACAGATATGGAAATATTGTGAGCTTCCAGAATGTAATTGATGGACATACAATTAGGTAGACTGGCCTGGTGGGATCATCTGCGTTTTCAATTATAAAATTGATGACCCAGGAGGACAAATTAATTTTGAGTTAGGTCACAAGGAAGTAGACCAAAAAGGTATCTCTTTGAGAGAAGGTGGAGAAAGAGCCAATACGAGGAAGCATAGTGGCTGCAATAATGTGGGCCAAAACTCGAGTCTCAAAACTAACATCAGTAGGGCCTAACTGGTTTGGGAGAGTTTCATATGGACACTCAGCAACACACCTTTTAGCTTAATCAAAAGCAATTTCAAAATCATCGGGCCAGGAATGTTTTAAAAGCATGGGGAAACCAGAATACTTACATTGAAAGATTGAATCAAAAATGGCACAATCAAGAACAATACGCTTTCCTAACACCCCAAGACTCCAACTTATCAGAATTACTCGAACGAAGATTGGCATATAACATTCTCACTAGGGGTTCGTAGACTTTAGGTGGAGGAACAGAAAAGAAATTGGACCACCCTTGATAAACGAAAAGATCTTTTACCTTACAGTTTAGGGCTTCCATGTCATCAAGGTAGACTACCCTCCCATGAGAAATAGTCTTGTCTTTTAGGGCGATGAAAAATTCCCTCTTTGGAGAATCCCTTAAATTTAGGTCCGACTCTAGGGAACCAGAAAGATCTATTTTTGATTTCTTTGGAGTGAAGGAAACAAGGGGTTCTTCCATAGGTCGTTTTCCCAAAGCTTTTTCTCCTAATGGGTGAGAATGATTAAAAAAAATCCGCCTGAGAAGAGGCTAACCCCTCAGAATGATCGGACCCTAGATCTACCTCAGAGGGCTGAGAAGGGGTTTTTGCTCTGGAGCGAGTGCTCTTCCTAGTGGAGATAGTGGAATTTTTGAGATGTTTGGCCATTGAAGAGATTTTTTTTTGGGCAAAGCTTCGGACAAGGGTTTTTAGGCAATAGAGACGATAGAAATTGAAAAGAAGTTTCAACATTAAAAAGAGGTTTCTGACGATTGAGTACATAAAAGGAAAAGGCATCAGTTGATCAGACGTGATGATTGGCTTTCCTTCTTTGAACTCTCTGACTGATGTGAAAAGAAAGGAAAAGAGAGGGAAATCGGAGGTGTGATTAATAATTAAGAAAATATATAGAACATTTCGCATACAAAATAAAGTAATGGCACATAGGTCCTAATATTAACTATTAATGCAAATAATGCCAAGTAGTTCTCTTAGAGAACAAAATCTTTCTTCTAGTAAAGTCTTGGTTGATAAATTGTTCCAACAAAAGATATTTTTATATTTCCCTTAAGAACATGATCTCTAATCAAATGATACTTGATATCTATATGCTTTGCCCTAGAATGATGCACATGATTTTTAGAAAGACATATAGCACTCGAATTATCACATAAAATTGGTATAGGCTTAAACGATAGTTTATAATCACCAAGTTGATGAGACATCCATAATAATTGTGCACTACATTGTCCAATAGTAATGTATTCAACTTTAGTAGTAGATAATGCAACTGATGCTTGTTTTTTTATTGTTCCAAGATATCAATGCTTTTCCAAGTAATTGACATGTTCCACTTGTTCCTTTTCTATCTTCCTTATCACCTGCAAGATCAGCATCTGACAAACCTTCTAGTTTAAACGTGTTAGAATGAGGATATCACAGTCCATGAGAGACAGATCCAATGAGATATCGAATAATTTATTTTATTGCAGTTAGATGTGATTCCTTAGGAGCTGACCGAAACTTGGCACATTTACAGTCACTAAACATAAAATTCGGTCGGCTAGCAGTTAGATAAAGAAGTGAGCCAATCATTCCACGATACTTATTTTCATCAACAAGAATTCCCTAGTCGTCTTTGTCGAGACTTTTTGAAGGACTCATTGGTGCGCCAATAGCTTTAGCATTGCTCATGCCGAATTTTTGGATCAACTCCTTTGTATATTTGGTCTGACATATGAACGTTCCTTTTTCGGATTGTTGGATGTAAAGTCCAAGGATGAACATTAGCTCTCCCATCATGCTCATTTTGAACTCACTTTGCATAAGATTTGAAAATTCCTTGTACATAAGAGGATTAGCACTACTAAATATAATATCATCAACATAAATCTGAATGATAAGATTACCTTCTGATAATCTTTTAATAAACAAAGTAGTGTCTACTTTACCTCTTGTAAACCATGATCAATAAGAAATGAACTGAGTCTTTCGCACCATGCTCATGGACCTTGCTTCAATCTATACAATGCTTTGGTTAGCTTATACACATGGTAGGGAAACTTTGAATCTACAAACCCAGGAGATTATTTCACATATACTTCCTCTTTAACGAAAACATTCAAGAAGACACTTTTAACATCTATCTGAAATAGCCTGAATCCCTTAAAGGATGCCTATGCTAGAAGGATTCGTATAGATTCCAATCGAGCTATCGGGGCAAAAGTTTTGTCACAGTTTACTCCTTCTTGTTGTGAATATCCTTGAGCAACTAATCTGGCTTTGTTTCTTACAACTTTTCCATCCTCATTCAATTTATTTCTGAAACCCCATTTTATTCCAATTACATGAACACTTTCCGGTTTAGGTATTAGTTTCCATACTTGATTTTTGTCGAATTGATCTAATTCTTCCTGCATCGCTTGCATCCAACTTGAGTCTTTAGAGCTATCTCTACCTTCTTTGGCTCAATCTGAGAGATTAGTGGTATGTTTGCTTTCTTTTTGAGATCTCTTTTGGTGTTCATTCCTTCGTTTGGATCCCCTATGATGAATTTTTGAGGATATTCAGGTTCACTTCTCCATTCATTTGGACGAACTATATTAGTAGTTGAGTCCTTCAGATATTCTGGTGGATTGTTGTTGGTTTCACTAGTTGACTCTATCACAACATCAGATCCATCAGTCGACTGCTAAGGTTTGCTTGTCTCCTGAGTTTCTTGAGCATCTTCATCATCTACAATAATTCCTTTCTCGACCGAGGAGTTATTTTCATCAAATATAACATGTACAGATTCTTCCACGCATAATGTGCATTTATTATAGACTCTAAAGGATCTACTATTCAATGAATAGCCCAGAAAAATACCTTCATCACTTCTTGAATCTAATTTTCCAAGATTGTCCTTACCGTTATTGTGAATGAAACACTTACTTCCAAAGGGATGAAAATAACTAATATTAGGACGTTTACCTTTCCATAGTTCATAAGGTGTTTTCTTCATAATAGGCCTTCTGAGACATCGATTGAGAATGTGACATGATGTACTTACTCCTTCTGCCCAGAAATGATTTGGTAGTGAATGATCTAGTAACATAGTTCTTGCAATATTTTGTAGGGTTTCATTTTTCCTCTCAATGACTTCATTCTGTTGCGGTGATCTTGGTGTAGAGAAATTATGAGTATATCCTTCAAATGCTCTGCTTTCAAATTCTCCTCCATGATTACTTTGGATTGTTGTAATTGGATACCCCTTTTCTCCTTCAACCTTCTTACAGAAGATCTCAAAAATTTTTAATGCCTCATCTTTATGAGATTAGAAAATCACCCAAGTAAAATGTGAGTAATCATCAACTGTAACAAAAACATATTGTTTTTCTCCTATGCTAGCAGTTCTAGTAGGCCCAAATAAATCCATGTGAAGCAGTTGCAAAGGCTTAGAGGTAGATACAATATCCTAGTTTTGAAAGAGTTTCTAGTTTGTTTTCCAATTTGACAAGCGTCACATATATGATTTCTAGAGAAATTCAGTTTGGGTAAACCAATAACTAACTCATTCTTAGAAAGTTTTTCTATCAGATGCATGCTTGCATGACCAAGTTTCTTATGCCATAACCAAGGATCATCAGATATGGATGTTAAACAAATATGAACATGCATATTTTCAAAACAATTAAGAATGTAAGAATTTCCATACCTTTTACCTAGGAGGATTATTTTACCTGTCTCATATTCAATAGCACAACCTGTTTTCTTAAAATTTACCTTATACCCAGAGTCGCATAGTTGACTTATACTCAGAAGATCATAGTTAAGTCCATCAACAAGATAAAACTCAGTGATATCGCAGTTGTTATTGAAGGGAATTGTTTTGGTACCAATTATTTTTTCTTTTGAGTCATCGCCAAACTTAACGCTTCCTCCATCTATTTTTGTAACTTCCTTGAACAGGGTTTTATCACTTGTCATGTGACTGGAACACGCACTATCTAAGTACTATTTTTCTTTGTGACTTCTCCTATGGTATTCCAACAAAACATAGTAACTACTTTCTTTTAAGTACCCAAGCTTGTTTGGGTCCTAGTTGGTTAGTATTACTAGGTTCAGAATTGTTTTTGGGTTTCCAAATCCATCCGGAAATATTTGACTTACAAAATCGACAAAAAGAATATTTATGTCCACTTTTATTGCAGTAGTGACACGTAACTCCTAACCCATTTTGGGGTCTTTCATTAGTGTTAGTACTTGTGGACTCTGTTCTGACTGATCCTTCTCCAGTTGACTTTTAAGTCGCCTGGTTTGACCTAATAGAACTATGACTGGTGGATTTGCGCATGCCATTGAGTTGCATGTGTAATTCCTCAAACTCTTCTTGAAGTGCTTCTTTTTTTATTTCACATACTTCATGTTTGAGCTTCTAGTCTTTTACTTCTTTGTTGAGTCTCTTTAGTTCATTCATCATTTTTAAGACTCTTTCAAAGTAAGATCAAGAATATCCTGCAATTAATTACATCTTTCGCAGTTATAAGACTTTACCTCGCTTATTTCACCGCGTGCCATGAAACAGTTTTCATTGTTATCTTTGCATTCATCGTATAAAGTGTCCTCATCTGTCCAGCATCCTGAAAGTTTATTCATACCATTTTCTAGAATTGTCATGAAGCAAAGATTTGCTATTTCTTCATGTTCTGAACTGTCTTCATCACTCCAACTTCCAAATGATTTGTTCTTATTGAAACCTTTGGAGACTTTTCGTTTTAGATCTGGACACTCAGCTTGAATGTGTCCAAATCTTCCACACTCATAGCATTTCCCATCATTCTTATCTTGTTTGTTATATTGCTTGGATCGCATAAGTGGAATCCTTTCTCTTCTCGTATTCCTGAATCTTCTCATTAAACTATCCATGCTTCTTGACACGATAGAAATTTCTTATTGAAGAGCTTCAAGGTCATTATCAATATCATTTTTAGCTATTTTAGTTGTGGCCTTGAATGCAACTGTTTTCTTATTTTCTTCTTGGTTTGTTTTCTTTAGATGTGTTTTCTTGAAAGCTATGAGTTATCCTCGAAGTTCATCACATGGTAACTTATTCAGATCCTGTGATTCAAGTGTGGCTACTTTGGTCTGCCAAGTAGTTGGTAGGCTTCTAAGAATCTTTCTAACTTAATCACCACTTGAGTATGGTTTGGCGAAAGCTTTTAGATCGCTAATGATTTTACTGAATCGGGCAAACATCTCTTCAATAGATTCTCCTTCTTTCATCTGAAAGAGTTCATAATCATGAACCAACGTGTTGATATGTGTTTCCTTTACTTTGCTGGGTCCTTGATATGTAACTTCAAACTTATCCCACATCTCTTTGGCTATATCACAACTGGAGATTTTCTCATACTCTTCCCCACTTATAGCATTATAGAGCAAATTTCTTGCCTTATTGTTGAATTGTAAAACTACCATTTGCCTATCTGTATATAAGTCTATATCTTCAGGATCAACAAGTGGTTGAGCGTCAGCTGACAGAGGATAGTTCCTTTTTTGATAACTCTCCAGACTTTAACATCATAAGCCTTTGCATATATTTTCATACGCACTTTCCAGTGGGAGAAATATTGTCCATTGAAGTATGGTGGACTTACTTGCAAAGTTCCTTCTTGGAAGAGTGCTCCTATGATAACTTTATTTGCCATGATCTTTTCTCACAAGCTTTTAAGCAAAAGAAAAATGTGAGCCTTGCTCTGATACCAATTGAAAGTACAAGGGGGGAAGGGGTGAATTGTTTATTTAAAAAATTAGTTGCTACCAGTTGACTAGTTTTCTAATTAGTCGACTAGATATAATAACATGATAGCAGTAACGATAGAATTCATGAAGCAGAAATTAATTGCACGAATTAAAGACACCATAATTTTTATACTGGTTCAAATTCAATATGAATTCTAGTCCAGTCCCCATGGGTTGCAAATGAGTTTTCTTTCAATAAATGAGTTTCTTGAGTACACAGTGATGGTATGATCTACACCGATAGCTCAATTCCTATATCACTTGTTTCTTTTGATATAATGCCTCACTAGTGTTGGTCTCTTTTTCTTGTCTAACTTGTGTCACATCAGGTCTAGTAGAGCTACAATATTTGTTTGTAGTAGAATAAAGATAGGGTATCTGGTTAGATCAAAGTATGTATGCTAATGTACAAATACAAGTTTAAATACTTTGAGAGAGGCGTGAATTCTGGAGAGATTTGCCAATCCAAGAGATTGGATCCTTGGAAAGAGATTGATTCTTTCCAAGAATAAGGTTATTCAGCAACGACTCTGTTTTGACGATAGGCTATAATGACTTCCCTTATGGTTGATCCTTGAATCTTGATCGTTACAGATTTAAATACTTGATTGACTATCTTGCAACATTTTTAATACTTTTGATTGATTTGAATCCTCCAGTTTAGCCTTTATTTATTCCGCCAGCATCAATGATTCCTTCAATCTCGTCTACCTTCCTTGATTTTCTCTGATTGTTTTTGTCAATTTTTTATGTCATCCATGAGTTCCTTGATCTTTGCTGATTGATTCCTTCAATCTTGAATGCTAATCATGAGTTCCTATATAAAGAATAAATATATTATATTCATCATTAAAATCGGATAGTCTGTGGGATTCTTCAAAATAGTGGCATCATCAAATATTTTTCTTTCAATGTTTAACATGTCATATTAAATTATGGGATTTATTTTTTACTTGATTTATTTTTCAAAATAATACTTTCACTTTGAGTTTAAGTTCTATACAGTCAATAAATATAAGAAATATTTGTAAAATTAGTTTATTTACAAGATAAATACAAGTAAATCATTATGTCTATGGTCAAAATCATATGCCTCTGTAACGACTCGGTCGTTCGTTTCAGGAATTACAACTCTGTTTCTCCCATTTCTGCTTTCTTATGTGTTCTTCAGCTATGTTTTATCTTATCATGTTAGTTGATTCGTGACCGGGGTGGTCTTGGAGTGGAATGAGACATTTATCCTTCTATTTAAAATTTTAAGTTGGTCAAGTAGACTGAATGTTGGTTTATGTGTAGATGGTCTCGGAATAGCTTCGTAGGGTCAATTGTGACTTGTGAGAAAAATTTGAGAATATTGGGGCAAGGTTTGATTGGTTTCAGAGTTATTTGTTGAATTTGTGTTTGGAGTTCTTAGGCTTGAATCTGAGACTTGATTCGATGTTTGGTGTTGTTTTGAGTGATTAGCTGATTCGACTAAGTTTGAATAATGTTATGGGATGTGTTGGTATGTTTGGTTGAGGTTCTGAGGGCCTCAGATGTGTTTCGGGTAGTTATCGGAGGAGATTAGCTGTTAAAACATGTGCTGGGTTGCTAAGGGGGGTTGCTCGTGTATTTGGGGAGTTCTCTGAAGTTAAGAATGCGGACCGTGCCAGAAATTCGTGGGTAGCAGTGTGTCTTCACAGATGCGGTAGAATTTCGCGCTCAGCGGGTAGTAGTGTGTATACCTACCCATTCACACTAGGCCCTGCAATTCTAACTCAGGGCCCCATAGATCCTGTTATTCTTGATTATTGCCAATGATACCAAGTGACGCTTGGCCAGATCTACCCTTCATTCTGGCGAATCGTTCATTTGATCAGGTTCTTTTCGAGTCAGGTCGAGGGGATGCCTTTCACCCTCAACCATATGATCAGATAGTATAGTCCTCGACTTTGTCATAGTGCTTGATAAAACTGCAACGCCGATCCTTGAAATATCTCTTCTCCAGTATTGATGAGGACAAAAACCGAGGGTAGATGAGCCGGTTGGTCTGAGTCAGGACCTCCAACCTGATTCCTGCTGATTGGATGTCGTTCCCCGAGGAGTGGAACATAAAATAAGTACATAGTAGGTTTATACCCTTATTTCTCTTCTTTTTCTCGGCTTTATCTTTTCCCTTGGTCTAACCCATTTCTGATCGCGCAACTACTGCTTGGTTTCCTAGTGCGGTCTTGGACCTTGAAGGCTGGGTCCGAAAAGTGGCTTTCTCGTATTCGGAGCGTTGCTGGCGAGACTTGGCCAAGAGCCGATGGAAGGCTAAAAATCATGGTGAGTTTTATTGTTTGTTCACTTGTACTTCTTTAGTGGAATGCTTACTTTGTTTTTGTGCAGGTCTCGGAGATGCCGTTGCTATGAAGCCGGCCTCACCTGGTGAATAAGAAATATGGAAGCCTCCTAAAGAAAAGAAAAGAAAAAGGGAGTCACCTGCAAATCCATCAAGTCCAAAAAAAGCGCAGCTCAAAAATCCAAAGCCGATACGGTGGCCTTATCTCTGAAAATGGTCCAACGCCTTTGGGATCAGGAGGAAGAAGATGACGAATGCCTACTGGTAGCTCGTACAAAAGGAAACATTTATGCTTTAAAGTCTGTCAAACCAATGATGGTTGATGTGGTTCATTCTAGAGCTGAAGAGATCTCCGAGGGTAGTTGAAACAAAGTCCCCGAGCCATCGGGTAGTACAAAGGCACCTTGCCTAGGATGCCATTTGGAGGGGAATGCCGATAGGCCCGACCCGAGCCCCTTCATATAGAGGAGAATTCCCCGTGTGGATAACGTGGGGTAATCAATATGGATGACTCATTTCCTGGTCCCTAGTTCTCCGAGGGGCAAATCCGAGATGCTCAGAACATGAGATCTTCTAAAGTGGGGGCGAGCCACGAAGGGTATGACATTTTTCGAGGATGCCTCGTAGGGATTTAAGATGGCCCCGACCCAAATGCTTCTTTCATATTTGATGAGGCTCGTCGACTCTTCAAACAAGTGATTTTTCTGTCCTTTAGAATTACGCCTACGCTTTGCTGTTCTGAGTCTAACTTTTCCCCTTTTATGAAGGCTATGGTGCTTCATAAAAGGGCATTTTCCAAATATTGAGTTGATCTTGCTTGATGTAAACCTAATCTTCAGAAGATCTCGGAATAGATGGACAGTCTTAAAACCCTCTATGTCAAGAAAGAGTAGGAAAGCAGTGATCTTTGAGCCGAATTGGCAAAGGCTTGACAACAACGAACCAAGCTTACCGAAGAGGTAATACTCCCTCTTAAGTTTTCTTATGGACTTTCCTGATCGGTCTTATAACACTTTTGCTTTGTAGTTTCAACAAAAGGGGGAGCTGGTAGAGCAACTTCGTGAAGAGCTCAAGATAAAGGAGGTCGAGACCCTAGGGTGGAGGCAAGGCATGGACATTCTTGATTTCGAGAAAGAAACTCTTTGGGAGCAGCTGTCTTCACTCGAACGTCAGCTTCAAAGTGCGAAGGAGGAGAGCTTGGCTCAAGGCCGAGAAATTGACGAGCTTAAAGCTGAGTCAACTGTTGAGCTGGACAAGGCCAAATCTAATACTGAGGTAATTATATTTTCGTATCGAGCCGACGTTAAACCAGTTAATGCTCGAGAAAAGGAGATCTCTTATGTGGAATCTCGAAGGGTAACCCTCGAGGAGGTATATACTCGCGTTTCGATCTCTCAGCCGATATTGAAAGGGTGAAGATTTTGGAAGAAGAGGTTGTAATGAGGATGAATCGGCCATGGCTCTGATAGTGGAGGAGACAAAGATGAAGTCCTCGAGGGTGAGGCTCTCGATAATGCGGCTCCTGAAGATGCAACTGCCAAAGATGTGACCCCCGAAGTAGTTTTAGATTTACTTATTTTGTTTTCGTGCAAGTATCCCTTGTGTAAATATCCTTTGTAATCATCTTTTGGAAATACAAGAGGAACTTTTTATCTCATTTTTAACTTGTGCTGGATTTTTATTGTCTTTATTTATGGAATACTTTGATTGTATAACTCGAATGATTGGTCCGGGAATTGGTTTGGAATCAGGATATAATAAACCCTTAAGTATTTATCGATAGATATAATAATCCTCGATCTAAGTTTAAATCGATTCGATGTGAGCTCGGGATATCATGACACTTGAGTCCGAGTCGAGTGAGAACGGAATCTCGATCTATAAGTTTTTGGCCCTTAAGCCTTTCAAAGTTGGCCCTTAGACTCTTATATATCGTCCCTTTGGTTCTTTAAGTTGGCCCTTAGGATCTTTAAGTTAGACCTTAAGATCTTTAAGTTGACCCTTAGACTCTTTAAATTGGGCCAATTCGGCCTTTAGGATGGCTATATAATTTTTTCCTCTTTTCGGCTAAAAGACTTAGTAAAATTTTTGTTATGCCTTACCATTTGTTTTTTGTACCTATTGGGTTTTTCGAAGGTTCGATGAATCGGAACCTTATCAATAGTTTGTTTCTGCCAACATAATTGAATTCCTTCTTAGTATTTTTCAAAGGCTAATGTTATCGAAGACTTTAGATTATTCGAGGGCTGAATTTATCGAAGCCCTTTTGCTTTTGCTAAGGGTAGTTTGATTTAACCAGTTTTTTCTACGTGTTTGAAGTCCTTTAATTTATGGCTGAAGTTGGACATCTCCGAGTTGCATTATTTCGGCTGTGGCCTTTTATATGACCGAGGTCTTTAATATGGTTGTAGCCTTTAATTTGGCCGTAGCCTTCGAGTGTGTCTCTTCGACTTGTTACACGATAACATTTTGAACTTGTTCGAAAAGTTAGTCCGCGAGTATATTGGCGTTGGCCTTTGTTTCGGGGGGATGCCTCTTTGAGGTCTTATGAGTCCGAGTTTTTGGTGACTCGGATGCATTGATTGTCGATGACAGTCCCCGAGTATTCGGGGGTGCTTTTATGCTTTGTCTCTTGAGTCGTTTCCCGTAGGATTAAAACTATAGAGCTCGTATAATAGTAGACTTCTTTGAGACACAAAGTGTTTTCAATATAAACGGAATGCTTCTTCAAATAATTTGATACATGTGTACATGTTTTGCCGTCGGGGCTCGACTATTCTATATGGACACGGTTCATCTGACCGTTTGGCCCATTACAAATTTTTCCTATTGAGGCCCTCTTAGGCGTGAAGTATTTTCCTTGAAAATATAACCTCCGAGGCTGATGCCCCCCCAGTATTCGTGGTTGATTGAAAAGAAGCTTTGAATACTGTTGAGTTTTCCTTAGGTAGCACATAGTTGTTGCCTAGCTAAAAACCTTGCCGGTAAAACCCATTTGTAACAAAATCCGATCTAAGGGAAAAAGAGCGCAACATATGCTTTAAAACCTAAGGCCTTCGTGTAAAAAATGTTGCATTCGAGATTGTATGCCTTTGGTAGCTTTGATAAAAAATCTGTAATAAGTTAGTTGTAAACTCAAATGGACAAAAGGATAAAGTCATACCTTAGCAGTAATATTGTTTGAGTAATGATATGTTCCAATTGTTTGGCAGTTGTTCACCTTCCAGTGAGCTAAGTTTATAATATCCCTTACCAATAACTATGAGGACTCGGTACGGTCCTTCCCAATTTGGGCCCAGTTTCCCTTCATTCGGGTCTCGAGTATTGAGGGTGACTTTTCGTAGAACCAAGTCCCCAATTTCAAAATGTCGAAGGTTGGTTCTTCTATTGTAGTACCTCTCTATTCTTTGGTTTTTCGCGGCCATCCGAACAAGTGTTGCCGCTCGATTTTCATCTAATAGCTCGAGGCTTGTGTTCATAGCCCCGTGGTTCGATTCCTCCAATGCATATCAAAACCTGGCGCTGGGTTCTCCGACCTCGACGGGGATGGGGGCCTGAGAGACATATACTAGAGAAAACGGGGTGGACCCCGTGGTAGACTTCGATGTTGTCCGGTATGCCCAAAGGACCTCGGGTAGAACTTCTCTCCATTTTCCCTTCGCATCGTCCAAACTTTTCTTTAGGTTTTGAATGATAGTTTTGTTTGTTGACTCAGCTTGTCTGTTTCCATATGGTGTCGATAAAATCCTCTTTAT
>MU750053.1:48126-78449 GCA_026770625.1 Nicotiana glauca | reverse complement strand
ATCAATCTGAAGTGCTGATGGAAGTTCATTGAAGATTCAACACATCACAAGGAACTCGTTTCGTTCGAGAAATACACTACATTGTCCCTCGAATTGAAGAAAACAAGAAGGAGTGATCAAGAGAAGTTGTCCCTCGTGATCAATCCGAAGCGCTACTAACTCTTCTTGACGATCAAGTAATTCACAAGGAGGTCCACATCATCCTGCGCTCGAGAAATACGCTGCTTCAGCCCTCGAATCAAGGAAGAATGGTGAAGAGAAATAGCAATTACAGTATCTAGTTGAGGATAACATAACGTCAACCTCAACTGAACAAGGGCAAATAGATGTGTATTCAAGGCCCGATTCCATTCAAGAACCAGAAGAAAATGAAAATATCAAAACAACGATAGAAGAGCTGGAGGCAGTGGTTTTATTTGTACATTGGCCAGAAAGAAAAGTGTATATAGGAGCCAATCTCAGCCCTGATATGAAACGTAAGTTGATTAAATTTTTATAAGCTAACGCAGATCATTTTGCTTGGTCCCATTCTGATATGACAGGTATACCACCGGAGGTAATGACTCAAAAGTTGAATGAGGACCTATCTCATCCACCTATCAAACAAAAGAAAAGAAAGCAGGGCACTTTCAAAAATCAGGTGATTCAGGATGAGGTGCACAAATTTTTAAAAAATGGGTCTATTCGCGAGGTAAAGTATCCTGAGTGGCTAGCCAACACTGTTGTGGTACCTAAAAAGAACGGTAAATGGAGAGTCTGTGTAGACTATACAGATCTTAACAAATCTTGTCCTAAAGATTTTTTCCCATTACCTCATATAGATCAACTAATTGATGCTACTGCAAGGCATGAGTTCTTAAATTTTTTAGATGCATATTCAGGTTATGATCAGATTAAAATGGATCCTAGAGATGAAGAAAAAACTTCATTCATAACAGACAGGGGGACTTACTATTATAAAGTAATGTCTTTTGGTCTAAAGAATGCTCGAGCAACGTATCATAGGTTAGTTACCAAAATGTTTCAAGATCATTTGGGAAAAACTATGGAGGTCTATATAGATGATATGCTCGTTAAAACTCAGCACTCAGGGAGATCATATATCACATCTGTCTGAAACGTTTAAAATTTTGCGAAAATTTAATATGAAGTTAAATCTCGAAAAATGTGCATTTGGTGTTGTATCAGGTAAGTTCTTAGGTTTTCTTGTTTCTAACCGTGGTATTAAGGTGAATCCTGCACAGATTAAGGCCATTGAAGAAATTCCTGATATACTTCCGAGCAAGAAAGAAGCTCAAAGATTAACAGGGAGGATTGAGGCCTTGGGAAGATTCATTTCCAAATCATCAAATAAGTGGCTTAAATTCTTCTCAGCCCTTAAGAAACAGGATCATTTTGAATGGAATGAGGAATGTCAAAATGCACTCAAAAATTTGAAAACATACTTATCAAATCCACATTTGCTAGCAAAACCAAAGGCTGGGGAAAGACTACTCATTTACCTTGTTGTTTCAGCAGTAACAGAAAGTGTTGTTTTGGTTCGAGAAGAACAAGGTAAGAAATCCCCTATCTATTATATTTGTAAATCTTTGTTAGATGCGGAGACACGGTATCCTCAATTAGAAAAGTTTGCACTTGCATTAATAATGGCATCTAGGAAATTAAGACCTTACTTTCAGTGTCATCCTATTGTTATAGTAACCGCCTACCCTTTACGTAATATATTACATAAGCATGAGTTATCAGGTAGGTTGGCTAAGTGGGCTATATAGTTAAGTGAATACGAAATCACGTACCAACCTAGAACTGCTATAAAATCACAAATGTTAGGAGATTTCTTGGCTGATTTTAGCCAAGGGATGCAATTAGAAGCAGAAAAAGAATTACAGGTGCTCAATGGAGCTAATCTAGGAACGTGGCCTTTATTCGCTGATGTTTCATCTAACGTAAAAGGTGCAGGTTTAAGGATTGTTTTGATACCACCTACGGGTGAAACCATTCGACGAGCTATCAAATGTCATTCTATAACTAACAATGAGGCAGAGTATGAGGCTATGATTACAGGTTTAGAATTGTCACGAGAACTTGGCATAAATTAGATTATAATCAAAAGCGATTCACAACTCGTGGTTAATCAAATGCTAGGGACTTATAAAACCAAGGAAACAAGGATGCAACAATATTTAGAAAAGGTGCGGGAATTGATAAAGCAATTTCAAACTTGGAAAGTTACGCAAATACCAAGGGATGAAAATCTCGAAGCAGACGCCTTAGCTAATCTCGCATCTGCGACTGACGTGGCAAGTGATGCAAGTGCCTCGGTTATTCATTTATTTCATTTAGTTCTCGACCCTGACAAGCATGAGATAAATTTTAATAATTTAACTTGGAATTAGAGGAACGAGATTGTTGCTTTTTTTGCAGTATGGAACCATCTCTGATGATAAAAAAAAGCTCATGCACTTCGAAAAAAGGCTATTCGGTACTGCTTAAACTAGGGCAACCTATATCGTAAAATGTTCAGTGGTCCCTTAGCCAGATGCCTCGGACCTTCTCAAACGGAGTACGTAATGAGGGAAATACACGAGGGGCATTGTGGGAATCACGCCGAAGGAAGATCACTGGTAAGAACCTTAATTAGGGTAGGTTATTACTGGCCTAAAATGGAAGAAGAAGCAGAAAGTTTCGTGGCCAAATGTGATAAATTCAAAGGTACGATAATAATATGCATAGACCCGCAGAGTTATTACATCCGGTCATCGCACCATGGCCATTTATGAAATGGGGAATGGATATCTTGGGTCCATTACCACAAGCAAAAGGACAGGTAAAATTTCTTCTCGTACTCACTGATTATTTTACTAAATGGGTAGAGGCAGGAGCATTCAAACAGGTACGAGAAAAGGAAGTCAAAGATTTTATTTGGCAGAATATCATATGCCTATTCGGTGTACCAAAGGAGATAGTATGTGATAATGGCCCTCAGTTTATAGGAACCCAAATCACGGAATTTTTTCAAAGTTGGCAGATTAAAAATATTACATCTACACCTTATCATCTGGTGGGTAATGGACAAGCAGAGTCAACGAACAAGGTTATCATTAATAATTTGAAGAAGCATTTAGAAGAGTCAAAATGAAATTGGCCAGAAGTGCTACCTGGTATTTTATGGGCATATCACACAACAACAAAAACAAGTACGGGAGAAACACCATTTTCGTTGGTTTATGGAGCAGAAGCTTTAATTCCAGTTGAGATAGGAGAGCCAAGTATGAGGTTTACACATGCAACAGAAGAGTCTAATTCTCGATTTACTTGAATGAAAAAGGGAAGCTGCATTAGTAAGAATGGAAGCACAAAAGCAAGTCATAGAACGGTACTACAACCGGAAAGCACACCTCAGATTTTTCAAAATTGGGGACTTTATGCTCAAAAAGGTTTTTCAATCTACAAAGACAACTAATATGGGAAAATTAAGTCCAACATAGGAAGGACCCTATATGATTTGTGGTATTGCAGGCTGAGGAGCATATGAGTTGGAAACAATGGATGGTAAAGTATTACCTTCACATTGGAACGCTGTTCACCTGAAGAGATACTATTTTTAAGGAATACCCACGATCAGGTACCTATTTTTTAAAGTTTATTTTTGAATTGTTAAAATTTTACTAACAATTTTGGATGATAAGCAAAAAAGCTAACCCGTACTAAATGATGAGTCACGACCTGTAAGGCACACAGAATAAACTAAAATTCCTGGCCTAGAGTTATAATTATTCCGATAGAAATACAAACGGGTTAAGCAGTCTTCATCTATAATCGCACCTCCGAGTCCCGTATGTTTTTCCTTTTCAGGAAAAGGACCAAATGTGAGAAACAATCAAGTGCTCGAGATTTCATACTTCAATGCTCAAACACTTGGGAGACTACATAATAAACACGGGTGTGTGTATAAAGAAGGAAAAGAAGATTGAGGAAAAATCAAGCCTGAAAAAGTTAAGTGCAGAGTAAAAGTCACGAAGTCACGAGCCAAGGCCAAGGAAAACCTTACTGTAGTTAGGGTAAAATCTTTGTACTAAAATGGGTTATAAAGAAAAACCTCGTGTTTATTATTCTAAAACAGGTTATAAAGAAAAACCTCGTGTTTATTATTCTGAAACAGGTTATAAAGAAAAACCTCGTGTTTATTATTTTTTCTTAAAAATCTGTTACAAGAAAAATAGTTACGAGAAAATTATAGATGTAATTCAAATACATGTAAAGTATTATTCAAAACTAGACAAAGTTTAAATAAAAACTTGTCAATGTTATTTCAAAAGAAACATGTGTGTTCCTATTTCTCTCATCGTATGTTAACACCATTATGAAGTTGAGACGTCTTCTTCATTAAGTTTCAAAATATAAAAGGTTCCTCTTTTATAAAATTCATGTTTAAATTACTTATTCATGAAGTTAACAGAAGCATTTTCTAAAGAATAAAAATGCAGATTATTCTATAAGTCCTTAGAAATAAAGGCGACAATAAATTAAATAGAAGTTCAAGATAATAACGAGAAAACTTCTTAACTACTAAAAATCTTAAGACTAAGTAAAACTTAGTCATAAAACTTCAAATTGTTTATACAATTGCCTCATGAAAGGTCTGGGGACTTGAGTTTCCAAAATAAACCCTCAAACAAAACCAAGGGTTTTAAAAATAACCTTTCAAAATGGTACCTACAAAAGAAAAGAGAATTCAAACAATTTAAACTTATCACTAAGAAGATGAGGGAACTGTAGAAGGAGTATCAACGGCAACGGGCTCAACTTGTGCAGGTGCATCAACAGTTGTGGGTTGAACTTGACTCACAACAACAGGCTCGACTAGGCTTGGAAGAGTTGGGATACTCGTATCAACGTCAACATTCACGGGAGCTTCGATCACAGGAGAAGGAAAATCTTGAGTTTGCTGAGCTTTCTCAATAGCTTCATTTATTTTTGCTAACTCAGACTCCAAGTTAAAATTCTCCTTGCTGGCTTCCACAAGAGTATCCCACGAGAATTTAGAAACGCCTAACTTACCTCCATGGTAGACTTGTACTCGAGGATCTCATAATCCCTCTCCCAAGCAGCAATGTCATCATGCAACCGCTCATTTTCAGCCAAGGCAGTTGTGTGAGAAGCTTGAAGAGAGGCGTGGGAAGTCTCCAAGGTACGAACCTTATCAGAAGAAATCCGAAGTTCTTCTTGTGCTTGAGTCAAATTTTGTACGAGCTCTCCAGCATAAACTTCTTTTTCATCCAAAAGAACCTTCAGTCCTCTTGTTTCTTCACTATATGGACAACTGCTCAGAAAAGGAAGATTCTAGACGAGCTTTTTCTTTCTCTTCCTGACTTGAGGAAGCTTTTAAAACTCCCAACTCCGAAGTTAAGGCCCGTACCTGCTGCTCCAAGGTACTCTTGCTTTCCTCTAAATAGTCCATGTCAATATGAAGACTCTCGATCTGCTCCTTCCAATTGAATGCCTCTAATTGATAATCCTGCATTAACTCTTCTGTGAGGGTAACCCTTTTCATCATCTCTGTGCTGATGAGATTGGCCTAAAAAGAAAGAAAGCGAAGAATCTTAAAGATAAAGAAAATGACAGGAGAAAGAAAAAGAAAATACCTTCAAAGTACAATGCATGATATCGTTCATTAGGGTCAAGGAACTGTGGCTCTCCAACTTAGCCTTCTCAACCGGACCATTTAAAGGCTTTAGCCACACGTCCGCTTGACCCGATTTTCTTAAAAAGTTACCCTCAGTGGGGACTTCAATGATCACATGCCTCATGGCACCACCTCCACTAGAGGAACCAACCTCCACATGGTGAGAAAGTAGAGGAAGAGTTGTTGAAGGAGGCACGGTGGAAGCAGTAAAAACAGCAACTTGGGGAGGAATAGGAACAGTCGAGACCGGCAAGGAAGGAATCACAAACACGGGAGTAGAATAAAAAGCCAGGGGAGTCTCATCAGAAACCGGGCCTAAGATCTCATTGTCAAACCCAATAATAAAAAGCTGCTCAACAGAGTCGTGAGTAGCAGTGGGAGCAACGTACTCATCAAGAACTACAACTGGAGTCGCAATAGGCTCGGTAAGAGGAGAAGAACTGAGGGGGGATGTTTCTACTTCATCTTCAGACACAATGCGTCTCCTGGCCCGTGGCCTTGCTATTAGGGCATCCCCATCATCTTCTTCATGAGAGTCCCGATCAGCAATGGATTTTCTTTTCGATGAAGGACCTGAGATTATTTATTGGGCCCTTTACATAGAGATACGAGAAGCTACGATCGACTCCGTAGTAACTCCTCGAACAGCAAATCCTGATAAAAAGAGGGATTGAGATCAGTGCAATATAAAAAAATAAATAGCTACAGCAAATATATGAAAGGTAAAAAACTCTTACCATGAGTTTTTACTTTCCAACCGAATCGGTTAGAAAGGGTCTTCCAAGACCTACCATCCATTGATGCGGTCTTCAATAACTTACCTACCCAATCATAAAAATTGGGAACCTCGTCCACGACTCCCATGATTGCTTGAAAAAGAAAATAGAATTAGAAAAATAAATAAGTTGAAAGAAAAGGTACGAGAGAGCTAAAGTACTCACGTGCAAAGTTCTACTTCTCAGGGAAGGGAACGTTTTGTTCACCTACTAAACCAAGGGCGGGGGCAGCAACAAACCTGGCATACCAGCCACGGTCTTTATCATCTTCAGGGCTTATCAAAACCCTTTTGCTCCTGGCTACTAGTGTAAAAACCCCATTGCGAAAGATTATGGGGGCGTAAAGATGAATCAAGTACGGAAAAGTGAAATGAACCCTAGTTGTATTAGTCAGATACCTTAAGCAGGCAACATCCCTCCATATGATTGGGCCAATTTGACCCAAGCAGACATCGAAGAAGCGATAGAACTCAAGAATGACAGGTTCAATAGCCGGTTGAAATCCTAAGGTAAAAGGGTATGTATAGATAAAAGAATACCCA
The DNA here is from genome assembly GCA_026770625.1 of Nicotiana glauca. NCBI lineage: Eukaryota > Viridiplantae > Streptophyta > Magnoliopsida > Solanales > Solanaceae > Nicotiana > Nicotiana glauca. The sequence goes on along the minus strand of MU750053.1, from coordinate 71,445 downwards.
GTTATGTAAGAGGTAATTCTTTGGTTTGGATTGGGAATAATAATAGGGAAATCATTACTCCAGTGATAATCTGTACGAACTAAAGGAATCAAACGTTCTATAATTTGGGAAGGATAAGGATCGGCCCGATCTAAAAAAGCAACCTGGTTTCTAAGTGACACCCTATCGTTATAAAAAGATAATTCTGCAGGGACTATCTCTTCTACTAATGGTTCACGAAGAGGTTCGGAAGAATCCTTACCCCTAAAAGAGGACCTTTGAGAGACAAAACCTCTAGTTCTAGAAGAGGGACCAGAACTAGGAGAAGGAACAGAAGAACCGCGTGCAGAAGAAGATCCTAAGTTACGGAGTCTACCTCCTATTCTGCTCCTACTGGGGACATTGAGGAAGCTATCAACTATGGAAACCTTACTAGTTAGGGTTTGATGAAGACATGGTGATATGAAGAAGAGGCAAACAAAGGTTTGAGAAATTGGATATTCAGAAAAATTTATGAAGTAAAGACAAAGAAGGAAGTTATATTTATACTCGAAAGCAACCGTTAAAGGAAAGTGTGTAATAATGGAAGAGTCATAATGACAACTAACGCTTCATGTAAAACGAAACTGTAAAAAATGTTGCAGAATCGCTGAACTAATGAAAAGTTGACACGTGTTATGAACATTAATTAGAAGTGACACCCAGAACGTCGATCTTGTCACAGCATTAATGGTGACAAAAATTCCCTATTAAATGAAATTCCACTTGCCAAATATTCAATCAGTGAATAAATGGCAAGTGGGGGGACCATCTGTATTGAAAAAAATTAAATTTACGTATAAAGATGGCGTGTAGTGACACGTGGATCGGTCAAAGAGTTATGATTGGCAAGAAAGTCTGAGCTACAACATATACAAGCAGAAACATGGAAAAAGGCACGAGCAACCATTCAAAGTACTTAGCACCCGTGCCTTTTTAAAAGTCATTTAGATCCGAGAATCACGGAGAATGAATCTGACACTATATGAGAATGCAGATACAATATTTGATGAGTATTAAATATTGAAAACGTTAGAGAATTTGTATAATGATTATGTAACGTAGCATTTAATATCTTTAATTGCCTCATTATGACAAAGGCAAAACGCATATCTCCATAGTAACTATAAAAAGGAGATAATTGATCAATTGTACGGGCACGGAAAATCATCTGAATATACTTTGGTTTACTTATTTTACTCGATTATAGTCTGGCTATCCAAATTGTTTTCTTTTATACATTCTTGCGATTACTAGTAACCCGTATTCTTCTAAATTATAGCTTTAGTCAAAATTTCATTTTTTGGTTAAACATCGAGTCAAGGGTTTTTCCGAAACGACCTCTCTACTTTCCCAGGGCAGGGATCGGATAAGATTTGCGCATACAATACCCTCCCAGATCCCACTTGTGAGATTTCATTAAGTTTGTTGTTGTTGATATGCTATTACAAGTTAAACTGCATATATTGATAATATAAAAAAAAAAAGAAAAAAAGAAAAAAAAAAGTTTACACTACCGATATATGTGTCTTAAATCCTTCCACTTGTTATTACGTGATAGTGTAATTTACATTCTCTCTTTTAGAATGTTAATCAAATGGAAAATTGTTTGTGATGGATTCTAGAAGTGAATATATGGACTTAAAGTAGAGTCTAGTTGGAAGAATTGATCAACCGACATAGGACCATAGCTATAGCCTATATGAGCTACTATTATATCCACTTGCACTTCAAATTGTATGGTGTTGCATCATCAAACGTTCTGTTTCTACCGTCCCATTCAAGATCAATATTCCACACTGATATTTTTCTCCTTAAATCCTTTTACCTTTAATGGTCATTTATTCAAATTCATGCTTATTTGAGGTTTAAATTGACGATCAAATTACAGATAATGTTGTACTGTATATCTATGCCTAACATAAATTTAAAAATCTTCTAATCTTATCAAGTAAGAATTTATTGTCACAATCCACCGCCTTGATCCACTTGGCTATATTCGCCTCTCCCGCCTAGTTACATTCCAATTTTATCGCAGGGTACAAGTTGGAACTTGGAACTGAATAAAATTTGATGGAACATTGTCATACGATTATATGTTCTATGCCAAGCACCATATGTATTGAGTTAATAGATCAATTTGGAGTATTTATCAATATGCCCTAGCAATAAAGATGATCGAACAAATAAAAAAGATTCGTGATTTTGTCCAATGAAATTTACACCAATATGGCAGCAAATTAAATCTCTCTTTGTGAATGTGAAACAACATTTAGGCACTTTGCGAGAATATTATTGATCCCTGGCTTAAAATCAAGCTAATAATGCTAATTATCTGAACTGCATTTTAAGCAATCATAAAAACCAGGACTTAAACATCAAGTTAGGTGGTAATTCCATTAGTTGTTTCAAGAGTAATCAAAATTTAGCAACTTTATCATATAAAAATCAAATTTGAACAAAAATATCCTTAAAATCCGGAAAAATTCCAGCATTTTACGCTAGATTTTAAATTTTATACATATGAGATTCCAAAATACAACAACAACAACCCAGTATATTCCCACAAATGGGGTCTTGGGAGGGTAATATGTACGCAGACCTTACCCCTACCCCGAGAGGCAGAGACGCTGTTTCCTGAAATTCCAACATAATATGCTGGAATTTCATAATATGTTGGCGTTGCAACATAATATGCTGGAAGTTTATACGCAATAGCTCAATAATCCAGCAGTTTATACTGGAACATTCCCTGTTTCAGATAAGCTATTTTTGTTCAGATTTTATTTCCGCATAAAATAGTGACTACTTTTCAATGATTTTACAAATGCTTGTTATTTTTCAATTACGAGTGTGAATACTGGCTGGCCCATGCTATTTTAACTAGTTTTGTATAATATAAGGATAAAAAAATAAACCCATTAATCATTTATTGACATTTCATAGTGTAGTTAATGAAAATTATGGTTCTATGTTTTATGATTTAAAGGGCCGGACAAGAATTCTATCTATTCTACTCTTAACCCATGACATTGTTTTAATTAACAAATCAAATGTGACAATATTTTTGCTCGCATTATCGCATACTTGGTTTTCTGTTGGGGTTCTCAACCATTAATAATTTATAACGATTATTCTAATCTAGCCAGAAGAATTTGCTATTTGCTCCTTTTCAGTACACTGAATAAACTTTATTCAATCTTAAATTTTGAAAGCTCATGAGTTGCTTCCCCAGACTTTAGTTTGAATATGAGATTTACTTCCAGATAAATATGATACAAACGTAGATATTATTATTGTAACCTAATTTCATACCGCTAGAGATGATTAGCACCACACTATATATAACCTGAACCAAACTAAATAATTGACTATTTAAGTAAGCCGCCATACATATTCTTAATTTGTGAACAGGAGGAGGTTGAGTTCAACTAACTCTAGTACCTTCGACATGAAACATAAATTTATTAGTAAAAGTTTATAATATTTGCAACAAATTGTAGGTCTGAACTCGTATTTTTAAAATACAATAGATACAATATTAGAAACCTTAAAAGCTGAACCAATAGAATCTAAATCCTGAATTCGCCTCTTTTTGTGGATGAGATTCATGCAATCTAATCAAGAATGAAAACCATACAAGTGTCGAATTTTTTACTGCAAATAGATGTTATGCAGATTTGAAAGAAGGAACTTTGTGTAAATAATGCAAATGCGATAAGAGGATCATGTCTGGTAGCTATAAGATACAAGAACAAGTAAAAGAATATCATCAATTAATCTTCACAATGAATGAAGCACACTTCCTTTTGTTTTCTACATATTTATAATAATGAAATCTTGTACTGGTCTAGCTAAAAAACAATAGGATTCATAGGGTCCAATAATCCATTTCTGTTAAATAGTAGGTCACACGTGTTAGCCATTTCAGGTAATTGTAAAACATAACACCATCATTGTACGGACGAAACAAGTGGTGGGTAGCTTTTAGGAAATTGAAATGTTGTTTTTGGACTAATAGCTTGTTCGGTCAAGCTTATTTTTTGCCTTAAAAGTGTTTTTTTCTGGCCAACAGTACTTTTGATAAAAAATTAAGGTATTTGGCCAAGTTTTTTGGAAGGAAAAGAAGCAAAAATAAGTAGCTTCTCTCCGAAAGCATTTTTTGAGAAACACTTTTGAGAAAAATATACTTAGAAGCAGTTTTTTAAAGCTTGGCCAAACACTAATTACAGCTCAGAAGTATTTTCAAACTAATTAGCCAAATACAAATTGTTTCTCATCAAAAGTACTTTTGAGAAAAATACATTTAAAAAAAAGCACTTCTAAAAATAAGCTGATTTTTTCAGCTCGGCCAAACGGGGTATAAGTATATATCATATCTCTTCAGTCTGCATACACAGAAAAGATAAGAGCATAGTACGTTCAGAAAGGCTACCTCTAGCCAGTAAAACAAAAGAGTAGGATGGTGCATCCTCGTGAAATCTTTTGTACGGCCAATTAATAATGGAAAAACGATACCAAACAGTCACCGTATAAATAATCTATGTTATATATAAAATTACACAAGTTTTATATATTTTTTGGGTTATAAGTAGAGGGTAAAAGTGATACAACAACAATAACAACAACAACTGTCCAGTAAAATCCACAAGTGAGGTATGTGGGGGATAATATGTACACAAACCTTGTCCCCTACCGTACCCCAAATGAGTAGAAAGATTATTTCTGAAAGACCCTCGGCTGATATTAGTTCACCACAGAGGTATTTGTTTTTGGTAAAGCACTTTTTTTTGTTTCATTTTACGATGTGTTAGTGCCTGTTTGGACATAAAATCTGATGGAAGATTTTTCCAAAAAAAAATTCGCTTTTTTCGAAATCAGCGTTTGTTCATAAAATTTTTAGTTTTCACTTGAAGATACATTTTGAAAATTTTCGAAAATTTGAAATACTGCAAAAAGCTATTTTTCAAAATTTTCACTCAAACATTCACAAAACTTCAAAAATAATCCAAACTGAAATTTATGTCCAAATACAACTCTAAATTTCAAATACCATTTTCACTTGAGAAAAATTTTCGCCATTTTTTCGAGTTTTACAATTCTTATGTCCAAACGCCTACTTAGTGGACGTTTGGACATAAGAATTGTAAAATTCCGAAAAAAGTGTGAATTAAAATTTCAAGTGAAAATGATATTTGAAAGTTAGAATTATGTTTGGACATGAATACAATTATGGGCTGTTTTTGAATTTTTATGAGTGATTTGAAGTAAAGATTTTGAAAAACAACCATTTGGAGTTTTTAAAAAATTTCGAAAAAAATCTGAAATTCATCTTCAAGTGAAAATTAAAGATTTTGTGGCCAAACTCTGATTTCGAAAAAAGTAAAACATTTTGAAAAAAAAGCGAAAAATTTGTATGGCCAAACGGCCCCTTAGCTTGACAGTTCTAAAATTTTAAAAAGTCAAAATGATTGTTGAGTCTCATTGTCTAAAACAATTTTTTTTTTTACTATACTAAGATATCTTTTGAATCTTGTCATTTTCAAAAATGTCAGGTGAAATACTATTAGAATTCAAGAGTTATAAAATACTATAGAAAGTATTATTTTTTGAAACAAACTAAAAAGGAAAATAAAACACATAACTTCAAACCGAGGAGTGCTAGTTTTGGATAAAATTAGAGAAATTTTGGCGATAACACTCTAGTAATGAGATTTTTTGGTCAAATGGCAATATGACATGCTTAATCATAAAGAGACTAACATAAAAATATTAGGTACATCTAATTTCTATATTACAATTTACAATAAACCAACCATGTGACAATCTAATAGGATGAGGTTAGTTATATGCCATATGTGGAAAAAAAGGACTAGTAAAATCTTAATTAGGTTTAGACTATGATGTGGATTATGTGACTTATTTTAAGATAGAACTTAGATGAAGTAATATCGACAGTGATAATTCACATAACCAACATCAATTTGCTTAAAATTGAAGTATAGTAATTGTTAAAACTACTTCTATGGGATATAATTGAAAAATACTAATTTTTCATGCTCATGCACAATTGCATATGATGCTTAATCAGGGGCAGAGCTTATAGTTTTGCTTGTGGTTTCGAAAAAACCTAGTAGCTTTAGTTCAGATCTTGTATTTGTGCTATAAAATCCACTTATTATGTATAAACATTTATCCAAAACTCAATAAACTATGTTTTTTAGAATTAAAAACTTATAAACTCTAAATCTTATCTCGTCGGAAGACAAAAATCTTAGCTACTTGATCGAGCATTCTTATTGCCAGTTTGGCAAACCTAAAAACACTTTTTTTTTAAATAAAAAAAAATGTTTTTTTTTCAAAGTTGAAGTGTTTCGTCAAGCTTTTAAAAGAAAAATATGCTTTTGAAGAAAAATAGAAGCAGGTTTGAAGAAGTTGAAAAAGTAATTTCTCCCCAATAGCACTTTATTGAGAAAAATATATTTAGAAGCACTTTTGAAAACCTTGACCAAACACTTATTGATTTTCAAAAGTAATTTTCAAATTAATTAGCCAAACACAAATTGCTTTTCACCAAAAGTACTTTGAGAAATCACTTTTGAGAAAAAATACTTCTTAAAATAAGTTAATATTAGAAGTTTGGCCAAACTGGCTATATAGCCTGTTTGGCCAAGCTTCTTGTTGGCCAAAAGCACTTTTGGCCAAAAATTGAGGTGTTTGGCCAAGCTTTTGGAAGGAAAAAAAAGTGTTTTGAGGAGAAGTAGAAATAGTTTTGGAGAAGCAGAAAAAAGTAGCTTCTCTCCAAAAGTAAAAAGTACACTTAGAAGCAGTTTTTTAAAGCTTGGCCAAACACCAATTGCTGCTCAGAAGTGGTTTTCAAACTAATTAGCCAAACACAAACTGTTTCTCACCAAAAGCACTTTTAAAAAAAAACAATTTTCAAAATAAGCTGATTTTTACGACTTGGTCAAACGGGCTAATAGTCGTGTTCCTCTTGTGGCTCCTAGGAAGACAAATCACTAAATTCTTGCAATAACTTTCTGGATCCCACACTCCTGCCCCTCACTCCTCTAATCCTGGAGCCTATATAAGAAGCAGTCCTTTGCCATTTCCATTGCACAACAAACTCAGCTCTTCACTAACTTAAATATCTTTATTTTTGCATAAAAAAACAGGCGTCAAGTTCAATAATGTCTAGTTCTCAAGCCCAAGGATCATGGACTACAAAGCAAAACAAGGCATTTGAGAAGGCATTGGCTGTGTATGACAAAGACACTCCTGACCGTTGGTCCAACGTTGCCAAAGCTGTCGGAGGAGGCAAAACTGCTGCAGAAGTTAAACGACATTACGAAATACTTGTTCATGATATCATGTTTATTGAGAATGGTGGGGTCCCTTTCCCCAACTACTCTGGAGGTGGCACTACTAATAATTAGCATCAACTAAGGTATGCCATTAATTAATTGTCTACACAATGATAAAATCAAGTTTGATCACTTCATGATATAATATTGAGAGTTACTCGTTATCTGTACTAACGAGAGGCAATAAGACGCAGTAATAAAGCTAGGAGTTTCTCCAATGGTGTTCAAACTTGAAAGAAGTAAACAAAAAATTACAAAGAATATTCAATACTATATGTTATGTACGTTTAAACCTGATATTTTACCTATATATACAATATAATTTTCGATAAAAGATGGTCAATTGACCACCCTAACCAAAGTGTAGCTTCGTCCATGAAAAGATGTACTTGATAGAATAGTCGAGGGACATGGAAATTAGAAGTTGACTTTACCCGGACACCACCATTATAAGAAAACAATAATTTTATGTTGTTCGTTAATTGGTTATAGCAACTTTGTTTCTTTATTTGAGATTAGAAATGATTATTCCTGCGAAACTCACATAGACAAATTACATTTAATACTTCAAACCATGCAGCATAGGAGAAAAAAAGAAGATTAAAATTGTTATATTAGCCTAAAGTTTATTGTTGTCGAGTTTCAAGCAAGAAAGCAAGGTAGATATATTCCAACTCCTTCTACGAAGCAATCGTGGGAGGGTGAGGGAGTTATATTCTAGGAAACACTGTTACTGTTATTTTACACATTTTAAATTAATTAAGAAAAAATTGCACAGTGTAGCCGATCCCCAAAATAATAGAAGGCGAATGTATATTGCATAATCATATTTAATATACATGTAATATACATATTTTATACATAATTAGTGTAATTTTTTTTCTTATATATTTGGATATCGAGTGTAATTATTTTTCCTATATTCTTCCTAGAGGCATTCGTGTATCTCGTTGTATATACGATTTAAATATTTTCCATATACAAGTATATATTTTTTAAGTCCAAACTAATTATTGAAATAGCAATTCTTAATGTTTCTCGTTGGATATATGATGCAGGATGCAAAATCTTTGGTTCCAGCAATAATGAGACAAAGAAAGATGCAGCCTTATCTACGACTACACATCATTTGTTTGCAAGAAAATAACCATAGCTAGTACCAGCTACAGGAAAAAAATTCAGAGCATTTTCTATTTAAAAATCTAAGTGTATATTAATTTCGTTTATTCAAGTTAATAAGTAGTAGTATATTTCTGCTGCTGTTATGAATTTCATGCATGTATTATCTGAAGGAAGCATTTGAATTCCTTCCACTCTATTTTGTAATATCCATTCTCTTTCAATATATGACAAAGGTGTATCTATTAATGTGTGCTGTATTCTTTCCTTGGATTATCTGTTCTTTCAAGTTGTTCTGTCTCGTGTGAAAAAATTGAACGAATAATCAACCAAAAAGAAATTAAAACTTTTTGCTTGAATGGATCCATAATTTGTATACAGACACACATAAGCCTTTGGTTGGATCCCAAAACAATGTTATACTTTCTCAATTCTCCTATTTACCAGCATGAAGTATCATATATACCTCAACACATTGTAATATTCACATCAGAATATATATATGTTTTATGAACTAAAAGCAGCTCGGTGCACTAAACTTTCGCTATGTGGGGGTTTGGGGAAGGGCCAAAGTATATGGGTATATTGTATGCGGCCTTACCTTGTATTTCTGCAAGAGGCCGTTTCTACGGCTTGAACACGTGACCTCCTAGTCGCGCATACATTCTCTCCGGTTTCGGCTCGTAAAAGATTTAAATATTAAACAAACATATCTTTTTTTAGTATTTTGTGTAAAAAAGTAATATTGTAATCTGTATATAGACAAATTTGCTCATAATTTTCTTTTTTCTTTTCTTTTTGTTACTAAACCGCATTATTTTGTTTGATTTTTATCATTAGGTCACGCATTTAATCCTTTATATCACATTCTTTAAATCATATTCCTACTTAAGTAATGATGAAGGAAATAATAATGAACTTCATTGAAATTCCAAAATATGAAAAAGACGAAGATTCATACAATATTGACACCCTAATAAGAGATGTAATATAAATCAAACCTCATGGATTTTTAGATAATTCTTTCTAGAATTCCTAAATCTTCTTGTTGTAATGTTGTCTTTTCATTTTTTTCTATTTTAAATTTCGAGGTGGTAATTGACAGCTCGTACGAAGAGCATTGGATACCTCTGAAATAGAAGATTTTAAATTGATTAGACCTAAGAATTTGAATATGAATATTCCAGCTTTAGGGTGAAAAGCAAGAGAAGTGGATGACTTAGTGAATGGGGGAAATTGTAGAGGGGCTATTCTGGGATGGAGTGCACCAATTGCAGGGCCAACTGCTTGATATTAACCTATTAGGTAGATTTTGTTGAACTACAGTATTCGTAAGCCTCCACCGCACTTGCCGCACTTATTCTAATATTTGTTGTTTCGCGATGCGAATTCAAATTAATCAAAAACAAAATGGCATACATATAATGTATGTACGGTGTATACGGGCAGCATAGAGCTAGAATATGAAACTTCCCTTTGGTGCAGTTGAGTTAATAGCTTAATCGTTAGAATGAAATTCCAAGTTCCACAAAACCATTCTTATACTAAAATAGACACTGGAAATAAGAAAGTGAAATTTACAAGTCAAAAGCATCCAACATACTAAAATACTGACAGCATAGTGAATTGTCATATCTCATTCTTTTTCTACCCTTTTAATACTATAGTTCATCATATCAAGAGGTGCCGAATATCCTACTCGGCCAATGTTGTTTGCAGGGGCAGAGAACTTTCAACCTCTTTAGTCTTGGCATTCCTCTCTGCAACAACTTTTGACATGCCGAACATCTGAAATGTAATGGAAAAAGTTTAGCAGTCGATTTGAAATAATAAGTTCAATACTGATGAAAGTATTGACAGTACCTTTTGGATGGTCTTCTTGAAGCAGGTTTTGTGTTCATCCATGGAAGCATGGATGAATTCATCAATGTGATCCTTGATATCTTCCAGAAAAGTTGCTTCTTCGTTCTTCTTCTTTCTACATGAAGTCATGGCTGGATTTGGAGTAACAGGGGATGGTGTCTTCTCATTTTGGACATCTTCTGCTGCCATATCGTTGTACCGAAGCTCTTACCTAGGGAGCAAGGTTTATCACCATCACAGATACCTATTAGTACTACTTATATTTCTTTGCAAAGAACACAAACATACACCAAGAAGAGAAATCCAGTCAACAACATTAATAACTACAATTATGTCCTAATCCCAAAATAGTTAGGTGTCAGTTATACTAATCCTCAATACATTTTGCTCTATTTGGAAAGATTGTACTTAATTCAGCATTAGTAGCAACCTGTCTCAAAACTTATACTCTTTTCCACTGTGTACTAATCCTTCATAGTACACTAATGAGTGGCAGATCCAAGATTCTTATGTCATGGGTGCTCAACTATATTTAATCTTGATATTGCCACTGAGACAGGGTGCTCCATTAATATAATTATATGAATTACTAATTTTCTATATAAGCAATGATATTTGGCTCCAAAAGTAATAGGTGCTTTAGAGCCCATAATTCACAATATTGATCTGCCACCGACGCTATTCCTCAAAACTTATACTAACCTGCATGTACTTTTTGTTAATTTGGACCCCTCTCTTCCACAACCTTCAATAACAAAATGTTGCATATCTAATTCAACATCTTAGTAGCAAATAGCCAAAAACTTATAAGTACTCTTTATGATTTTACAACTGTTTTAGTCCGATGCTCAATTCAATGCTGTTGTTAAACTCAAAAGATATACCACTTAGACGGGATTCAAGAGTAAGTTATATCACAATCAACAGCAATAAGCAGGTCTTTATCCTTAAGAGGTACCCAAATTTCAACAAGCGTGTATAGGTTGTGTTCATTCAGAAACAGGACATCTATGGAATTTACTAAGAATTCAGCCACAAACATAAAAAATAAAAAAATCAGGCACAATATTTATGATCACAGCAATCAGACTATGGCACTATGCGACAATATTTTAACTCTCAAGACAATCAAATTGGCCAAATAATTGATCAAAAGACTCCGGAAACTAAAGGATATGTGCGAACCATAACCCCAGTAGCGCATAACTACTATCCATATTCAATCAATATATCAGTATCAAATTAGTGCGCTACGAGAAGCATTACCAATGCAGGTAAACTTTTTTAAAAGTAATTCCTGCGCGAAAAACAAAAATCTTCTGGAGTTCACGTTAAAGCACAAAGTGTTATCAGATACTACCAATGAACAGAACATGCGAGAATCAAATTTGACAGTAAGAATTAAGGAAACAAAAGTTGCACATAAACTGCTTGATGTAATGCTGCTAAGAAATTAAATTAAGTCGACCATGACACAAAGCAAAATAAGTAAACCCAGTACTAGATTTATGAGCGATATCATCTTTCGTTTATTGCTGTTCCAGATTACGTTTAAGGAATTGAGATTATTGAATCGAAAAATATAAAAAAAGAGAAATTAAATCGGAGGAAATGAGTTTTGTTCCATACCTTTCGAAATAGAGAGGACGGTGTTTTCTGATCCCGAAGTTTGAGAATGCTCGAGGACCTTCCATTAGAATATGCATTTTTCCATTTGTTTATAGAAAGTGTATGACTTGAGCAACAAGTTTTTGTTTCTAATATTGGGTCCGAACGGGGCCTTAACATGGGCCGGGTCAAGGGACCAACTTTACAAAAGTAAAAATTGCACGGGCGCCCTATTTGGGCGCTCCCTTTTAACCTGTAGCCGCTTTGTCTTTTTGTTTGCATCCGTGCCCACTTTTTAAAAAACTTCAGCTTTCCTTTGAGAGCTGAAGTTTTCGGGTTGCTAAACAAAAACTTCAGCTCTAGAGCTGAAATTTTTATTTTATAACTAGCAAACTTCAGCTATAGAGCTGAAGTTTCCCGGTTACTAAACAAAAACTTCAGCTCCTTAAGTTTTTATTTTATAACTGGAAAACTTAAGCTCTAGAGCTGAAGTTTCTGGGTTACTAAACAAAAACTTCAGCTCCAGAGTTGAAGTTTTTATTTTATAACTGGCAAACTTCAGCTGTAGAGCTGAAGTTTTCCGGTTACAAAGACAAAAACTTCAGCTCTACAGCTAAAGTTTTCCAGTACAAAAAAAAAACTTCAGCTGGAAAACTGTTTAAGTTTTTATTTTATAACTGGAAAACTTAAGCTGGAAAACTGCTTAACTTTTTATTTCATAACTGGAAAACTTAAGCTGGAAACTGCTTAAGTTTTTATTTTATAACTGGAAAACTTAAGCTCTTATTTTATGACTGAAAAACTTAAGCTGGAAAACTGCTTAAGTTTTTATTTTATAACTGAAAAACTTAGGCTGGAAAACTGCTTAAGTTTTTATTTTATAACTGGAAAACTCAAGCTGGAAAATTGCTTAAGTTTTTATTTTATAACTGAAAAACTTAAGCTGAAAACTGCTTAAGTTTTTATTTTATAACTGAAAAACTTAAGCTCTAGAGCTTAAGTTTTTATTTTATAACTGAAAAACTTAAGCTGGAAAACTGCTTAAGTTTTTATTTTATAACTGAAAAACAGCTTAAGTTTTTATTTTATAACTGGAAAACTTAAGCTCTAGAGCTTATGTTTTCCAGTACAAAAGAAAAACTTCAGCCCCGTGGGATGAAGTTATGTGAAAAAGCGGGTACGCTTGTAATTTTTTTTGCAAAGCGGGCACAGGTTAAAATGTGATACAAAAGCGGGTATAGATGCAATTGCCCCTTAACAAAAGCACTTCTATCAAAACTTATTGGGCCTCAAACTTTCCTGCAGATCTAAATGAAATGTATGGCCGTTGAAACAAAGTATTAGCCCAAAGTTTTACACGTATCTGAAATGTCCAGTCGGATAAAACTAATATCAAATGGTAGTCCATCGGATAAAACTAATATCAAATGGTAGCCCAACGGATAAAACCAAAAGACAAAAGATAAAAGTAAATTTGGGTACTAATTTTTTTTAATATTTTCCCTAGATATTATTTCCTTTCCAACACCAAATTGTTTTCTCTTTCTTGCTTTTTTATCTTTCCTAGATATTTTTTCTTCCCAACATCAAATTGTTCTCTTTCTTAGGTATCACACTTGAATTTTTTAATCTTTCTATATCTTTTTACTTTTTTTCTTAAATTCTTTTAATTCTAACACCTTTTTTTTCTCTCTCTTACTTTTACTTTTTTTTAATACTATTTAATATTGAATTTAATGATAGGCGAAGTGCAATATACATGTACAAAGTGTGTGTTTGCATATATATATATATATGTATGTATAAAGTTGTACATACATGATAATTTTAATGAATTATAGTTTTGTAGAAAAGTTGTGTGTGTGTGTGTGTGTGTGTATATATATATATATATATATATATATATATTATTTTGCAATGTATAAATATTGAATCCTAAGTTCGACGTGTATCCTTATTATATATTGAGCCTATCTCGAGTGTGCTTGTCTATCTAAAGTGTATATATTTGTGTACCCAAGTGTATTTTGTATCGTGAATGTATAATCTGTATGAACAATGTATCAAAATTATATATATGTGTGCATTTTCTAATATGTAAACATAGTGTATATAAATTATATACAATTTTGTATGTGTAATGTATGCACACTATGTATTTGAAGTGTATCATGTATTTTTGTATATTGACAGTCTTTTTTATATATATTTTATATAGTTACATCTATTTTGTATAGTTACATCTATTTTGTATATTTTTTGTATAGTGACAGTCTATTTTGTATATTATTTTGCATAGTGAAAGTCTATTTGTATATTTTTATATAGTGACAGTCTATTTTATATATTTTTTATATAGTTACATCTATTTTATATATTTTTTGTATAGTGACAGTTTATTTTGTATATTTTTGTATAGTGACAATCTATTTGTATATTTTTATATAGGGACAGTCTATTTTGTATATTTTTTATATAGTTACATCTAATTTGTATATTTTTTATATAGCGATAGTCTTTTTGTATAGTGACAGTCTATTTTGTATATTTTTTAAATAGTGATAGTCTATTTTGTATATATTTTTTATATTTTGTATAGTGATAGATTTTGTATGTATTTTGTATAGTAACAGATTTTGTATGTATTTTGTATAGTGAAAGATTTTCTTTTCAATATTCAAAAAAAAAAAAAATTTGCTCTCCAGGCTAATACAATCTAAAAATGTAATACATGGTCTACCCCTACATTTGACAAAATAACACAATTGAGAATGGTTTTCTATTAGTGGATTCAAAAACACAAAAAGGTAAATAAATAGGAATAAGGAGAGAAGAAAAGTCATCAGATTGAACCCAAGTAGAAACCCAACGACTTGCACTTTGTAAAAACATAAAAAGGACGCATTATCTTGGATGGAAGAACCGAACTTTATCGTGAAATTGAAATCAAAACCCAGTCAGTCTAACCCATTGTGCTCGATTTCGTAGGGTTTAGATCTGGACGGAAACTCAAACACCGGCAACCTTCCATTAAATCCGGCGACTCTTTCTTCTCGTTTTATTTACTGTTTTGGGGATTTTGAGATTATAAAAATCTAGATCTGAAAGATGGTTTGCTGCTAATTTGAATTTCGGCAGATCTGGCCGGTATATAGCTTTTCCGACGACCATAAAATTTTTCGGCTAAACCATTTCATCGGAAATTATTTCTCTAGTGAACCTGTGTTTGTTTGTGTACTGTTGTGACTATGAACTTGTTATGCTGGAGATTATGGGATACCTTGAATATTATGTTGCAGTCCTCGAACGTTTTCCTGATCCTTCTCAGGCTTGTTGTGTACAAAATGACTTTATGACTTCCTCCCGGTGGACGCTTCTCTTCGAAATTAGACAGTGGTGAGAGTTTCAAGACATTATGATTAATTGAAAATTGAGAAAGTAAGAATTAGAGTTGTGAAAAGGAAGCTACTTTTCTCAAAGGAAAGAAAAGATTTGATTGCTGCTTCCTGTAAGCTGACAAACTAGAGCTAGAATCTATTCGAAAAAAGGGTTTCCCATTGGAGTTGTAGGCTAGGGACAAACCTAGAGCCATTGATAAAGAGCTTTGAAGGCATGTGGTGCAGATATATAATTCGGTGGCCAGCCACTAAAATTACTTTTGAGCTATAAAATACATATTAAAATTTTGGGCTGTCGGATGATATTTGTTTTGCCCAATGGGCTATAAATAAAGTTCTCTCGATCTAAATTGTACTTGAAAAAGCCCATCTATAATTCCTTCTCTCCTTCTAATTCTAGAAAAATTGGAAAAATTTCCCCCAAAAAAATACCAAAAAAAAAAAAATTGTTTTGTCTTATATTTGGTTATTGAAGGAGTTGAGCAGTGTAAGCGAGAGAAATTAATTTTTCTACGTAAGACTTTTAAAACGTGTAGCCTAAAACATATCATAACATTTGTATCTATAGTCTGTTTGGCCAAGCTGCAAAAATCAGCTTGTTTTGAGAAGTGTTTTTTCTTAAAAGCACTTTTCTTAAAAGTATTTTGGTAAGAAGTAGTTTGTCTTCGGCTAGTTAATTGGAAAAATTCTTTTAAGCAGTAATTAGTATTTGACCAATCTTTTAAAAACTGTTTTTAAGTGTATTTTTCTCAAAAGTAATTTTTACAAAAAATACATTTGGAGAGAAGCTACTTTGATGTTGCACCAATTTTCCGCACAAACGGTAAATTTCAAATATTACAATTAGGGGTGGCAAGTGGGCCGGTCTCGTAGGCCACGGTCCCAATCCTTAAATAAACGGGTTGAACGGTCTTTTGTATGAACCGGCCTAGGACTGGGCTCATGAACTCATGGTCTCGGACTAAACGGGTCGGACCCGCGGGCTAAATGGGCCTAACAGCTAAGTAGTGGTTTTTTAAAAAAATTAAATAGAAATTAGAGACAAAAATATGTTAAAAAGATATCTAAGGCAATGCCTTATAAATTTATTATAGAATTGTGACCTAATTTTTAAATTTAAATTGAAAGACAAAAATATTGTACAAAGATATTGAAGCGATGCCTTGTAATTTTATTATAGCAATAATGTTAAGACCCAAAACCCTGACATGTCGTGATGGCACCTATCGATCATACTAGGTAAACCGATTTTCAAAATACTTTGATATATCATAAAAAGATAAACCAAAAGCTTTTTCATAACACAGTTTTCATAAAAACAGGATTTATACTCAAACTATAATGCGGAAAGATAGCCCCAAACATCGGGGTGTCACCAAGTCATGAGCATCTAGATATCCAGTATAAGAAACAATGCATACAAGAGTCTGTGTCTAAATGTCAATACAGAAAAAAGATATAGCAACAAAGGAGAAACAAGGACTGCAAACGCCGGTAGTTACCTCGCAAATCTCTGATACTCGACCATGCTCGAACTCAACATCCTCCGTGACTGGATACACCTGGATCTGCACATGAAGTGCAGGGTGTAGCGTGAGTACAACCAGCTTAGTAAGTAACAGAAACAAATATGGAATTGGGAAGCAGTGACGAGCTATACAAATACAGTTCATTTTAGTAAATTCAGTAAAGAATAGACATGCTTTCAAATCCGACAGTTTAAGTCAAATCAGCTTTATACAGTTTCAAGTTCAAGTAAATCAGATATAAAATCTTCCAAAAATTTCACAACGATTACAGATATCAACTAAGTGCAACAACAAATGAAAACAAGTACAGCCTCTCAAGGCAACAGTCACTCAACTCATCTCAATAGCTTAATCACTCGGATTTTGGCCCTCAATACTCATACTCAATAGGTACCTACGCTCACTGGGGGTATACAGACTTCGGAGGGCTCCTATAGCCCAAGTTCTATAATCCGCACGGACAACTCACGTGCTGCAAGGACAACTCACATGCTATAATATTAAATCAAGATTTGCACGGACAACTCACGTGCTACACGGACAACTCACATGCTATGGTATCAATATTTCACCATCAGGCCCTATGCCTCACTCAGGCATCAACCTCCCTAGTCTCTCGAGCTCTCAAAAATCATATAAATCTTCCCAAACAGAGGCAAAGCATGTATTAACAAGGAACAAGAAAAGATGGAGGTATGATACACAAATAAAGTCAATACTGAGTACAAGACAACAAATAGTTGCTAATTCAACAAGTACTAGACCTCAACAGGTCCCAACAGTGATATCATATGGCTTAAGCATGATTTCTAACATGAATTACAGTCAAATTTCCCTAAAACAGAGGGAACATATAGTTAACAGTAAGCTATTCGACTTTACAGTCTCACAGGACGGACCAAGTCACAATCCCTTCGATGCACGCCCACACGCCCATCACCTAGCATGTGCGTCACCTCCAAAAATGATCATACGACACAAAAACCCGGGGTTTCATGCCTTCAGGACCAGATTTATAACTGTTACTTACCTCAGTCCGAGCAAAACTCTACTCCAAAATGCTCTTGCCTCGCGAGTCACCCTCCGAATGTCCCGAATCTAGCCACAAGCAGTACAATACTATTAATATAAGCTAAAGAGACCAATTACACAAGAAAACTACTAAATTAGAGCCAAAATCCGAAATTGGCTTAACCGGCCCCCGGGCCCACATATCAAAATTCGACAGAAGTCACTAAACCCAAAAACTCATTCACTCACAAGTCTAACCATACCAAACTTATCAAAATTTGACAGAATTTGGTCCTCCAAATCCCCAAAATTAACTCTCCAATTCTCACGTCCTAAACTCTCAAATTTCACCTCAAAAACTCACCAACTTGGTGTAAAATCAGTGCAGAAACATCATTATTTAAGATAAATGAGCACAAGGAACTTACCTCAGTAATTACTTCGAAATCCTTCTTAAAATTCTCCAAAATCTGAGCTCAAGGTGATGAAAATGGTGAAAAAACTCGTAGTCCCATATTTATATGTCCTACTCAGGCTTTTCACACCCGTGGCTATATATCCGCACTTGCGGAGCCACTTCTGCGGTCAAAACTTCGTTTTTATGGAAGTCACTTAAATCACTGGGCCAGCACCGCGCTCGAGGTCTCGCACCTACGGACGCGCATCTGCGGTCTGTTGATACCCAATTTTTCTCTAAGTATTTCTTATACCTAAATATTTTTCAAATAGCATATTGGTGAATATATAAGCACATCCAAGAGTTTTGACATTTTTGTGATGATTTTAAAACCAATTTATCACCTATTTTCACATAATAAAATCCAATAATTATTCCCAAAATTATCATTTTTGGTGAATAATTTATTTTATTTTTACATTTACACCAAAATATAATTAAGTTAATTTTTGCATGTTTTTACACGTACATTTGGTATTTTTAAAGCTAAATTGCATACAATTGCAATTATAGCCTACCTTGCAATTTATAGCATTTTACGTTTATAAAATTAATCCCAACATTTTTTAATTAATATTTATATAATACTTATTTACCCAGTATGTTTAATTTATTTTTAAAATCAGTATTACTATTTTATTAAATTAAAAAAAGGAAAAAATGGCTATTTAACTTATGGCCCCATTTACATTTCAATCATAGCCACATTACAACCCCAATTTGAATCCAAAGTTACCCAGCCCAATTTCAAATTAATGCATCCTCTGACCCGCCTGCCCGATCCACCCGGTTTCCCATTCAATCTAGGTCGTTGATCTAAATGATCAACGGCCACCCTTCATTCTTTCCTTTTTAATTTACCAAACCCCCCAACCCTAATTCATTTCCCCTTAACCGCCGCCTCTGAATCCTCTCCTCTCTCAACTCTCTATCAACACCACCTCAAACCCTAGCTGCCGCCTCTCATCTAAGCCCTAATATATGGCTTCTCAGGCTCATTGGAGGCCTATCCTAGCCCCACATAGCTTCTGTGTGCTCACTTCTAAAGGTCCAACGACCAGATCTTGAAGGGTTTCAACCAAGCCTTTGTTCGATGACTATTCTCCGATCGACTTCAACCCTTTTCCGGCCAGCCATGGCTATTCGAGCTCGATCCTCGACTTCTCTGCTCAGATCGATGGTTTCCAAAGCCTATCTCGTCTCTTGGGTTTCTTACGAAATCCTAATCTCTGAGGTTCCTTCGATTTATTTTAGATCTGTTCTGGATTTATGTGTGTGTGAACCTTCTATGCGTTTTTCTCAAACATTCTTTAATGTTTGCTTTCAGAAACTCTTATTTCCTCAACTAGGGTTTCATGTTATTTTATCTCGAACATCACTTCTCTGAATCTCGATAGATTTTTACTGTGTTTGTTTGTATTATCTTCTATCTGAATTCGCATGCTGAAAACCCTAATTTTCTTGGGGATTTTGATTGAGTTTTCTGGTCTGCTTGTTAATGGTTGTTTGATTCACCTTATTTTTATCTGAGTAACATGTTAAAAACCCTAATTTTGGGATCTTGTTTGAGTTTCTATGTGTTATTCATCTTATTTAGCATGAGTGAAAACCCTAATTTTGGAGTTTATCCGAGATTATAAGCCTGTTTGACTGCTCATCTCCTCTAAACTTGTTTGATTTTCGAAAACCCTAGTTTCTTTGGGGACTATTCAATTTCTTTGAATTTGTTTGTGCAACTCGCTTGTTGAAACTGCAGTATGCTTCAATGCTCTTTACTATTTTGGTTATGAGTTCTTTGTATCCTTCTGATCTTCTTCTCTATTGTTAAACACTGAAACTTGACTATCATGCTTCGAATGTTTTCCTTTTAAGTTACTACTGTATGCTGTTATTTTGCCATAACTTGGCTTCACGTGTCTATCACTTGCGCATGCATTTATATATACTGTGTTCCTTCTGTGATTGATTCTCAAACTCGAGATTAATTTTCAAAACTTTTTCTTTGTGAAATTCTGATTTTACTTGCATGTTAAGGGGTAATTGATTCTTTTCCTTTGATTGGCCTTCCTGAATCTTTCCAAAAATAATTTTACACCCTGTACTTAGACTTAATTGCCCATTATATTACCTTACTGCTTCTTTTATGGCAACAAACATTCGATTTACAAGGTTTATTCTCCTTTTCTTTATTTTAAAACCTGTTAGCATCCGTTTGAAGAAAAATTCCCGGATTGAAGGGGAATCTTATACTAATTTGATTCTGATTTGTACCCATTCCATATTTGTGTTAGACTTGTACTTGTTACCTTATTTCTCCACACGTTTTCAAAACTATAAATACTCCCCTCCCTTCTCTTTGAACAGACAAACACAGAAAGCAATCTGAGTTAAAAAATCACTCTCACTTAAAACTCTCTCTCTTTCTGATACTTGTGCTGCTGTGGACTTTGTTTACTCTACTTTCTTCTGCATTTTTTCTGCTTCTCTACTGGTATGTCCCAGTTAATTTACATGTCTCAACAACAATGTGTTTTACTTCTGCCTACTTCTGCCCAATTCTTTTAGTTGACATTTATTTCTAGCATGTTGGAATATGTTTCCCCTTTCCCTTTGTAGTTCAGTGTTTAAATTACATATGCATCATGTCATTTGCTTATCATGTATTTGATACTTTAGGAATACTAAACCCTCATATCCCCTTTGTATGCTTTAATTTATGGTTTAGAAAACATGGCAATGCCTGAAATCATTGTCCATGGCTATGAACTGGATCCTTTGGGGTCCTAAGCTTGTCAATTTTCCATCCCCATTTCCTGTTGTATGTATGCTGAGTAACAGCTTTGGCCTGGCAGTATTCCTGATTACTGTTCAGGCCATGGCTTGACCTCCAAATAGGTCTGTACTCCTTAAATGTTTGATCATAAGTTGGTCAGGGGTGTGCCGATTCTTATTATGGCTGGGCATGACCACCAACCTGCCTGGGTAGTCCTCCTACCATTTTCTATTGCACTTACACTCAACTCCTAGAATTTAAGTTCTGCCCCTCTTGTGTGAGTCTTGCCTTGGACCTTGGAGCTCCCTCTGAACTTGGACACATAAAGGCTGGCTCTTCCACACTGTACTATTTCTATTCTAATGGTATCTTGGGTGTAAGCAATGCCGAGAATCACTGAGATTCCTTGGAACTTTGAAACACCCTGGATAAAGAGAAGGCTTTGGAAATCTAGATCTCGGAAGTGGCTCAATCGCATATTATTAAACATTAAGGTTAAATTAGGCTGCTCAGATCTAGCTGTTAGTTTTCTATGTACTTTTAATTTTCAGTTTGATTTATCGGGCTATAATAATTTGTAATAAACTCATGGGGATTCAGTAGAAATATGGGATGGGTTTTATTTTATGCACAAAGGGTAGATACCATGCCTATAAGGTTTAATTTCTGATTCTTCCGCAAAATAAACATATAGAGATCATGTCTATAGGCTCTTGCATCTCTGCATATACAAATATCATTTGGCAAACCGTTTGTAGGTTTAATAATAAGGTTGCATATAGACATCATGTGCATAAGACTTCTGTTAATGTCTGAAAAGGTATTAAAATCAATAAACATATAGAAAGCATGCCTATAGGAAATCTCGATTTTAACAACCTCATTCGTTTTAAAACAGTATCAATTGCTGGAACTCGTATCTATTTTACTAAAACTGGTAATTTTCTATCTCTTTTCTGAAACCTGCTAAAATTGGTAAACCTTCTTCTATAATCAATCTGCACTTTCCTGAAACTCCTAAACCTTTTAATCAGTCTGCATCTTTTCTGAAACAACTGGTAACTCTTTTCTAAAATCAGTCTGCACATCTTTTTCTGAAACTTGTTTCTCTCTGTTAAAACTGATAACTCTTTTTCTAAAATCAATTTGCATCTTGTCTGAAATTCATTTCTTTCTAAAAAACTGGTAACTCTTTCGCACCCTTTTCCTGAAATCAGTAGATCCTCTGCCTAGTTTCTTTTTATTCAACACATAGACAAAAGGTTGGTTAACTAATCATTGGGTCATTCTCTGAAAACTGTATCCGAGTTGCCTAATGTAGAATTTCTGTCTAAATATATGTGTTGAACCAGCCCGCTCACTACTTAATTTTAATTTAAGACCAAATCAGTATTTGTCAAGGCATGATAAACTATATGATTATTTGATTTCTGGGGGGGTTTGTTTGAGCCTTATTTGCTTGTTTATTCTTCCCTTTATTTGATACTTGTTTTGAATGTCGAGCTAGAATTTTATCCTTTAAACTCCACAAAGGCCTCCATCTCTTTCTTTCCTTTTAGGATTAGAAGTCCTAATACCCCGGGACTGATAGGATTGGGACGGGTATTAGAATGCGATAAGTAAACAATACCGTTCCGCGCTTTCATACCTTAGCAGGGTGGGAATGGTAGATATGGAGATGATGATTACACGATAACACTATGTGTACAATTGGGTACCAGTGTTGTGAGAATGATCCATGTAATGTATAAACCTAGGACTTCCCTCTCCTTTTATTAGTTTAACATTTTTTTGAACTTTAAAAGCTGTTGCACTTTCAACTTCTGTTTCTCACACAATTTTTGGTTTTCTTGCACCAATTGCTTGACTTCTTCCCTCTACGTGCACGTTTCTTTTACAACTAAACTGCTTCCTTTCTGAATTTCAGCATTTCTTTTACCCTTTTTTTGTGCTTTCTGTTATACTTGTTAGTTTATTCGCATTTGCATTCAAAGTCACAATTGTAGAATGGTCGGGAACCACACTAGTGGATCTTGAGGGGTGCCTAACACATTTCCCTTGAGATAATTTCAAGCCCTTACCCAAAAATCTGGTCTGCATCTTTAATTCTTCTAAAAGTGTCCTAATGCACTATAATCATTAGGTGACGACTCTCCAAACTCCAAAAACCCAATTCCCA
>MU750053.1:31989-42679 GCA_026770625.1 Nicotiana glauca | reverse complement strand
CACACTGTCACGCCAACGACCATCTCCGTCGACCACCAACTTCTGCTTCATCTTCTTCTTCGTTCCAGCAGCTCCGTCGACCACTGTCACGCCAATGAACTAGCTCACGTCCAAACGACCAGCTCTAGCCCGTCTCTCATCCCAAACGACCACCAGTTCGTCGACCATCTCAGTCTACCAGTCCACCTCCAGCTCCGCCCAGCATCACCCCATAGCAGTAGCGAGCATGTAGAGAATCCTCCCCGTCAGCCTTCTCCAACATTTTCAGCAGTCCCGTCCTCGTCTGTCCCTTCTGTCGGTCCAGCAGCTTTTTCACTGTCCGTCATAGGCGATGTTCGAGTTTATCCGTCGAGGTCCGGTCCAGCTGACAAGAGGTTCTGCCTTCTTCTCTTGTCATTATCTCTATGGTGTCACTTTGAATAAATGATCTTTCCAGTACATGTTTGTTGCAAGTTGTTTAGTTTAGTTTTAAATGTCCCTTGGATCCTACTATTTTTGTGAGTATTGTGGATGTTAATTTCCATGTTATTGCGTTCATTGGCTTCTCCTTTTTCAAATTTGATTAATTCATGGGAACGTTTTATCAATTATTTTGTTTTTGTCTAATTTTAACGAATATACACATATCCATTATCTCTCATTATTAAATTGGTCCTCGTTGATTTGTTCGGTGTTTCAAAGCTTCAGAGTAAAACTTGCATGTTTGGGAGCTGTAGTTTGTCGACCTCGTGATCATATAGTGTTATCTCTCGTTATTAAATTTGTCTATTAAAGTCGAACGAGAATTAATGAAATAATAGTGTTAAGTTTTCTAAGCCTCGATTTTTAATTTGAATTAATAGAAGTTGGTTTAATGGTGGTTTGATAGTGGATAGTGGCGTGATTTGTTAGTGGCTACGGGTACGGTTCCCGTGACATAGTTGTGATGCTTAATTTCTAAAATTCGGGGGTGCATTTTATGTAACCCGACTATAACGACTTTGAATAATAAAACCCGTTAGAAATCGAGGTGTTCCATTAGTTGAATTCTCCATGCCCTCGCAAAAGTAGAAAATTGTAGTTGTCTTAGGCTTGCCCTTTAAAATAATAAATGAGATGAGCCTCGCCAAATAAAACGCATAAATTGCGGGGCCCTCATTAAGTGCATACTAAAACACTTAGAATCCGGGATGGGCCGTTTAGCGAAGTTCATGGCCTTCCCCAAAGATAACAACTCGTTAGTTACTTTAGGTGCGGTTTAATAATTTTACCTTCCTAAACTCGGGTGCACATTTATGTGACCCAAATCCAAATCTCAACTGAGTCGAAATGTGTTGACAACCACGGTTACACTGGTGCGACGTGGTTCGAGACGCATTTTCACGATGTTGCAATTGTTATAAAAAATATATATATATATATATATATAAAAGCGGATTACTAATAAAAGGCATAAGTTAGAACATATTTTGAAATCAGATAAAATCAAATACAACAGTTGAGCGACCGTGCTAGAACCACGGAATCCGAGAATGGCTAACATCTTCTCCCGGGTTAACAAAATTCCTTTCTTGGATTTCTGGTTTGCGGACTATTAACAGAGTCATAATTTCCTCGGTTAGAGATTCAACCGGTGACTTGGGACACCATTAATCTCCCAAGTGGCGACTCTGAATTTTAATAGTAAATCACGTTCCGATTGTCCTTTAAGTGGAAAAACTCTTTTACGCCCCTGCGGGTGTAGGTAAAAAGGAGGTGTGACAGCTCTGGCGACTCTGCTGGGGAACAAACCCAAAACTTTGGTTCAGGGTTTAAGAATTCGAGCTTAGAATAATTGTTATGTTTGGCTTTATCTGATTTTCCTACATGTTTTCCTGCTAAATGCTTTACCGCTTTGATATTATTTGAACTGTATATATAAACTGTGCCGAAACCCTTCTCTTCTCACCTCCGGGGATGTGCTTACTAGTTGAGACTCCCTATTCTGTTAGTGTCATACCTTGAAATAAGAAAGAGGTCGGACAAGTTACTAAGTCGGACGATCTCGCGGGTCCCCGATACGTAGCCCCCTCCTTAACTCGAGTTGTCCGCTCGGGTACACAGTCAAGAACACATACCCAGGTTTTGAACCTAGAATAATTTGACTTCATGCCAGATCCCTAGTAGGAACACTTATTTGTATCATGTGCATTTGACTTAGGGGACTCAACACAGGGGTTGAGTCCGTCTAGGACAGGTAACCTGAAATGAACAGACCATCTTGATGTATCATATGTGCTACATGTTGCATTTATTCGAGGGTAAAAGGGTCATTTGGCGGACCAATGATAGCTGAGGACAAATGAAAAAAAAATAATGAAAAAAAAAGATAGTGAAAAATGAAAAATGCGAAAAAGGAAAAAAAAAAAAGAGGGTGATGTGTGAAAATAAAGCGAGTATGGCCCATTTATGTTTTTCTTTACATTTTGTTAAGGAAAAGGAAAAATATGAAAAAATTCAAAAATATTTTGCATTTTGTTTAATCACTTTTCGAAAACCAAAAATCAAAGCAAAGGTGAAAAAGAAAATCCAAAAAGATTTTGTATGTTTCATTATTTTCAAGGAAAAGACAAAAAATATGTTTTCTCTAAATTAGCCGTTTTTTTTATTCTCGCCCGTATTCAATCTGCCCGAACTACGCGAACCCAATTCTCGTCTCCCGGGGCGGGATACGTAGGCAACCCACATAGAGTCCGATCTTCCTAGTAAATCTTAGGTTCTTGGCTTTGCGGGGTCCTAGCCAAATTTTGCACTTCTAGCCACCTTTTGGCTAAATAAGTCATTTTACAAAAATAGCCTCAATCATGTCTTGTATGTGTCTAGTAGCGAGTATTATTGTCTCACCTAATATTGGTTTGAGTTTTTATTTTCATACAGGTGTGAATTTACTTACCGGAGCCGGATCTTGACAGAGCCTAGGACATCTAGCCAGGATCACTCATTCAAAATGTGGATTAAAAGAAGATTTTTTTTCTTTTGTGTTTTGAGTCATTTTTTTTATATTTTATTTTACGCCATCTTTTAGCTTTTAGTTTTGAATAGTAATGTCGAGTTTTATTATTATTATTATTATTGTATTTTCTATTTTTGCATTTGAAAAGGTGTGTAATAAATTAAAAATTAAAAAAAAAAAGAGAATTGCATCTTACATTTTCGTCGAGAATTTTCTTTAGAATACTAATTGTAGAAATGAAAAAACAAACAAACAAACAAACATTTTGAGGTGGTTTTTCCTTTAGGCGATTAATGTCTAGGGCTTAAAATAGAAATTGTTTTTATATTTTCTTTACCATATTAGGAAAAAAAATTCAAAAAAAAAAAAAAAGATGAAGAAAATTTCCTTTAATACCTTTTTAAAGCTTCTTTAAGGTGTTAATTGCAAAATCAAAAAAGATTTTCTTTTAAGATGCTTCTTTGGGAAATCAGCGAAAAATGGAATTTTTTTTTCTTTTATTAAGGGTTTAGGGTATTGTAGATAAAAAAATAAAAATACTTTATCTTTGTTTATCATTAGAATTTCTTCTCTGAGCAATCAAAATTGAAATACAAAAATATTTTGTTACTTGTTTTGAAATTTGGTATTAGGATATCAAAGGAAAATTCAAAATATTTTTTTTATGGTTTATTTTTTCTTCCTAAAACAAAACAAAAAGTCAAAAAAAAAAAATTCTCTTCTAGGATTTTTCCTTAATAATTTCTCGTAGAGTGTCTGTTTCAAAAAGGAAAAAGAAAAGAAAAGAAAAAGCATGTCCGTTAAGCTTGAGTTTAAAATGGGTCATAGAACATTAAGTCCAGAAAATTCAAAAATGGATTTGCTTCATTTATTTCTCTTTACTTATCAAAGTAGTCATGAAAGAAAAAACAAAGAACGTCAGTTTGTTCTCGACCTTCCCGAACTACGCTGGTTTGATTCTCACCGGGTGTGAGATACGTAGGCAACCCTCATCGGGTCCAACCACCCCTTTGCAAAAATAGCCAAAATCCCAAAATTGTAATTTTTATCCAATAAGTCGGGTGACGCCATTTCAAAACGGTTTGCGGGCACAACCTTAAAATCTCCCTTTCGGAAGTGCTGAAAGGCCGTATTTGCAAAACTGAGTCTTTGTTCCCTTACGATAAATATTTTTGAAGGATAGCCACTTGTCATTTTTTAAAGTCAAAATAAGCCATTGCATGACCAGCTTTCTTTAAATAGCCCACAGATGGCATTGAAGCCTTCTCAGTCTTGCGCAGGCCTGCGGCGATGCCGAGTGATGCCCCGCGGGCCCAAGGATTTGAAGCTTTGATGTACTCCTAGATTAGTCGAGTCGGTATTTTGTTTTTGAGTCTATTTTGTACTTTCCTTTTGAAAAAAAGAGAAACAAATAGTCTAGTAGTTTTGTAATCGCAGTTGTTTTAATAAAAATTTGAAAATTCGCAAAAATTGTCTCTTTATTTCTTGCATTTAATTTTGCACTTATTTGCAAGAACTACGCTCGGTCTGATTCGTGCGGTGTCGTGATACGTAGGCAACCTACATAGGGTTCGATCGAGTCAATTTTTTTATTTATTAAAGGAAAAGAAAAAAAAAGAGGGAAAAAGAGATGAAATCATGGGATGTGAGAAATGAGAGGGAAGAAAAAGAGCGATAATCATAAAGAAAAAAGGTGAAGCAAAATGAGCGAGCAAACACGTGCTAAAAAAGTAAAGAAAGGAGAGAGGTTGAAATGAACAAATTGGGATGATGCCAAGTGACCTTATGATCCTCGAAGTCATTCTAGAACCGTTAATTGTTGATAGGTGCATTGCACACAATGTGATATTATTACCTAATAAATGCCCTAACGCTAACGTGATGGCTTCACTTTGTTGTACTCATAGCAGAAAGGTGGTTGGTTTGTGGTTTTTAAAGCTGTAACTCCTCTCTACAATACAACGACAAAAGGAAATGGCAGACAATAACAGAACTGGGTTGGTTGACACCGGGACCCGAAAGCAATTGGTTGAACAGAATAGTGGGTTGGTTGAAGAGGTACGGATGTTAAGACAACACATGGCAGACATGTATCAGGCCTGGATAACTGGGAAGGCATCACCCCCGCCACCGCCGATTTTTCCAGATGCGGCCCTTACCCAAACTCCCAACACAATGCCAGATGATCCTCCATATTCTCTAGATACACCCACTTATCACAACTTTTCCAACCACCCTGGTAGCTCCATCCCTCATCCCCCAATTACCTCTCCCCAAAATTACCCTCATGTCATATCCACTACCCCAAACAAAGAATACCCACTCAAAGCTCACAATTCCCAATATCAAACCCNAAAGCCTAACTGGGGCAGCTTTGGACTTGCATGGTCGTCAAAATGTCGATAAGTGGCTTACATTGGGTGACATGGCTCAAGATTTTGTCCGATACTTTCAATGCAAATCGAGTGTTACCCCAGACTGCTCCTCGCTGTCTAAAATGGAAAATAGGCCGGAGGAAAGCTTTAATGAGTTTGGGCTCAGATGGAGGGAGCAAGCTGCTCGAGTCAGTTCCCTGATCAGCGAAAAAGAAACGGTTAAGCTTTTTCTACAGGCCCAGGGACCTACCTACTACAGTCATTTGATGCCTGCCCTGGGAAATCCTTTCAATGATGTGTTAAAAATGGGGGAGCAAAAGAAGAAGGAATTAAGTTAGGCAAAATCGTGAGTAGTTCGGAGGCCATTCAGAACGTACCAGTAAGCTTGGTTGGAAGAGAGGAACAGAAAAGACGATCTGATAGGTTTTCCTGATCAACACTTCCAGCCTCGACATCGTCCCCGTGGTTATCCTTGTGCATTAAATGACCCTCCCCGACGCTACTTCTATCCACAGAACTCCCAAAGTCGCCCATCACATTCCCAGTACCCAGCTCCTCAAAATGCCCATCTACCCCCGCGAGCTTACTAAAAACACCCCGGATCAGGTTTTCGGCCCAACCCATCATTTAAGAATGAGAGGTTACGGAAGAAGAAAACCTTCACTCCGTTGGGAGAATCATATGCTAGTATGTTTCAGAAGTTAAGGACATTGTACATGTTGAAGCCGATTCAGATCAAAACACCTAACCCTCTTCCAAAGGAGTTTGATCCTTCTCAAAAGTGCGCATACTGCTCAGGTGCCCTAGGGCACGACATAGAAAAATGTTGGAATCTGAAGAATGCAATTCAGAAGCTTGTTGATGCAGGCGACATTGTCGTGCAAAGTCCAGATGCAGCAAACACTGGACAAAGTCCATCTCCTGTGCATAATGAGATGCATATGGTGGGAATGATTGATCGTGAGAATGAGCCGGCAGAAGAAACCCAAAAGCAGTTTGCTCAGTACAACATAATGAAGACTTGTGAAAATTCCAGCAATCTTGGTGTGAAATTCAGTGGCTAAGATGTCGTGCTTGGTAATTGAGAGATGCTCCATCTCTTGGTTGGCTAGATTGGAGTTTTGGTGGTTTATTTTGTTGTCATTTCTGTTGTCCGGGTTATTCTCAAGGTTGTAATCCGGATATGGTCTTGTAAACCAAACCCTTCTATCCTTTCACTTTGCCTTGTTTGTCTAGTTTAGTGCCGTCTAGGTTTGTTCAAAGGTTGTAACTAGTGTAGTTTGCTTGTTTTGTTGCTTAAACCCTTTCACCATCAGTATAATGCATTTATCTGTTTCCTGCCATTTCTAGTCATTTTATTTAGTTCCCTTCTCCTTTTACAATTCTTTTCATGTTGGTTCTAGTGACATGACATGCACGCATAATTCTCAGCCTGGTTTTTAAAAGTCAGTTTAGTAATGAAGCAATGGAACAATATTGAAGATGTAAGGACATTCGAGGGAAATAAGTAAAGACATTTTGAGATCACTTCGAGCCCAAATCAAGTGAAACTGGGAGCAGATAAGAACATAACGAAATACTGTTGAAATGCATCATGCCACATAGACTTAAAACCAAAGGCAAGCTTGCCCCAAGTCTACAAGGACCGTGCGTGGTACCGAGATTGTTGTCCAATGGTGCTGGGTAATTGACAAATATAGGAGGCAAATATGCGAATATGGTTATTAATTTTGGTTGTTTAATTGTGTAGTTTGTACTTAGCATGTTTTGGATATTGGAATGACGAAGGCATTTTGTTCCGCTGCCCAAATATTTTATCCTTTGTTACCCTTTTGAGCCTCGGTTATCTTCTTGCATACCCCTCTTTCGGAATCAATAATAAAACTCGTAAGCCCGAGCAGGGAAAGAAGGCGGAGATACAAGAGAAAAATAGTGGAAAAGAAAAGGAACAGAAAAGAAAAGGAAATGAAAAGAAAAGAAAGAGAAAAGAAAAGAAAAGAAAAGAAAAGAAGAGAAAAAGAGAGAAAAGAAAAGAAAAGAAAAGAAAAGTGAAATGAAGAAAAAGAGAAGAAAAGAAAAGAGAAGGAAAAGAAAAGAAATGAAAAGAAAGAGAAAGAAAAGTGGAACAAGGAAAGATCGCAACAACAAAAGTAGTCGCCTGAACTACGTTTGACTTGATTCCGAAAGGGTACGTAGGCAGCCTCTCCCTGAGGTTCAGTCACACCAAAATAAAAGTCCAAAAGCCCCAAGAAGGAAACTGGGGCAGAAGTTGTGGTTGTTGTGGAAAATCGGATTCCAAAAGTTGAAATGTTGAACCCATGTTTGAATTGTTTTGAGCCTTTGATATCCTTTTTTTCTAACCCCATCCAAAAGCCTGCGTTACGGTCCAAAGAAAGAGCTTCTGATCAGTCTTCAAGAAATATCGAGTCAACCGAGCATAGGAGAATCGTATCAGGGGCAACACTCCGGTCCAAACAAAGGAAATGACGAATGAGAGAGTCTTGTTAATGAGAGCCCTCACGGGTATCCCAAGGTGGCGAAAGCTGAGAGAAATAAAAAATGAGAGAGTCTTATTAGTGAAAACCTTCACAGGCACCATAAGGCGATGGTGAGTTGAGAGAAAAGACCAAAATGAGAGAGGCTTGATGGTGAAAACCTACGGGCACTACAAGTCGAATAAAGATTGTGAATCAGATCGGGCAAGCAGGAGCATTGAAGCCCAGTTTCATGACGTAAAAGGTACAACAAGAGCTGAACATCAGATTTGTTAAACTGAATAGGCTGCAGGTGCATGTCAAGGTCGTTAGAGTCGGTATCCACATCTGATAGGTTTTTACTTTGTAGTTTTCTTATTAGGAATCGTCTCTTTCATTGCCCTTCTACTATGTTCCTTTTGTATTGTTTACTTTATCCTCCTGAGTCTGTTTGGTCATAACAAATGAGAAATGACTTCAAAATCTGCCACCAAGCTTTCCAATTAAACAAAACGGGATCTGGTGAACACATCAAAGCGTCAAGTCAGGAAAGAACAGCAGACACACTGAGTTGGCAACAATCAACATGTTTTAGGATCCTTGTAAAATACGAAGGCTTGGGATATGTCAATTCATGAACGATGCAACAAACGAAGGGTTAGGGCGAACAGATCAAAGGTATTTCCTGTGATAAGACTGATAAAAGGGTGTTAAACCAGTGACGAGCAAGACCTTCCAAGCAAAAATCAAAGTTACCATGGCAAATGGGGGAGCTGTAGACCTCAAGGACCGGACCAGGGGTTTAAGTCAAGAAAGAACAACATACATCTTAAGTGGGTGGCAATTGACGTGCTTTGGGATTCGTGTGAAATATAAGGGTTTGGTACGTATCAATTCAGGAACAATGCAACAGATGAAGGATGTTTGGTGAACGGATCGGAGATATCTTCCGTGTTAAGGGTGACAAAGAAAAGGGGTTAGCAAGGTCTTCAAATGGGAATCGGTTATCACAATAAACTCAAGGCCGAAGCCATTGGTTAAGTCAAGAAAAAAACATCATATACACGAAGTGGGGACAATGGACATGCCGTGGGATTCATATGAGACATAAAGGTTGGGGAGGTGCCAATTCATGCAATGCAAATAGAGGATATGGGGTCTGAACGGAAAAAAGGTATTTTATGTGATGCGGACAACAGAGAAAGGGGTTAATCCATAAACAATCAAGGTCTTCAAGTGGAAATCAGTCATCATGGGAAGCGGAGGAGCAATCTCCCTAAAAGCTCAAGGCCACAAACCAACCACCACATTTTAAACTCATAAGTTTTATTTGTTTGAAACAGGAACCAAGCAGTGCAAGAAAATCGGTTCAACAATAGGAAGGAAATGAAAGGAAGAAAAGGAAGAAGAGGGAAGCCGACAAAAGGGAAGTTTCTCAAATCTTTGCCCTTGCTTGTCTTGCTAGTATGCATAAAATGCTGCCATTGCTTTTCACATTTTTTCCCTCCTAGGATAAAAAGTCCTAGTCTGATGGATTTTGCTCCAAATCTACATCTTAGTCTGATGAATCTTCTCCTAAGATAAAAAGACCTAGTCTGATGAATCCTCTCCTAGAGTCTAAATCTTAGTCTGATGAATCTTTCTCCTAAGATAGAAAACCTAGTCTAATGAATTTTCTCCTAGGATCTGCATCTTAGTCTGATGAATCTTTTCCTAAGATAATAGAAAACCTAGTCTGATGATTTTCTCCTAGGATAAAATCTTAGTCAAAGAGTTTTACTCACAAGGGACGTACATGCCAATAAAGTCTTTAGTTTTTCTCTCACCATCGTATCAATAGCTTAGGTAACAACTCACATGCTGTACCCAGCCACCAAACTGGGGCAGAAAATTTTCTTTGCTTGTCTATTTTGTTGCAGTCAGGAGCCCACCTGGAGAACAAGGGAATACTTTTCAAGTTCAGCAATCAGGATCTCACCTGGAGAATAAGGGAATACATTTCAAGTTCAGCAGTCAGGCGCCCACCTGGAGAACAAGGGAAGTACAATTCAAATTTTAGCTTTCAATTTTTAATATTTGATAACATACTGTACCCAGCCACCAAACTGGGGCAGAAAATTTTCTTTGTTTGTTTATTTTGTTGCAGTCAGGAGCCCACCTGGAGAACAATGGAATACTTTTCAAGTTTCAACAGTCAGGCGCCCACCTGGAGAACAAGGGAAGTGCAATTCAAATTTTAGCTTTTAATTTTTAATATTTGATAACATGCTGTACCCAGCCACCAAACTGGGGCAGAAAATGTTCTTTATTTGTTTATTTTGTTGCAGTCAGGAGCCTGCCTGGAGAACAAGGGAATAATTTTCAAGTTCAGCAATCAGGAGCCCACCTGGAGAACAAGGGAATACTTTTCAAGCTTCAGCAGTCAGGCACCCACCTGGAGAACAAGGGAAGTGCAATCCAAATTTTAGCTTTTGATTTTTAATATTTGATAACATGTTGTACCCAGCCACCAAACTGGGGCAGAAATTTTCTTTGTTTGTCTATTTTTTTGCAGTCAGGAGCCCACTTGGAGAACAAAGGAATACTTTTCAAGCTTCAGTAGTCAGGCGCCCACCTGGAGAATAAGGGAAGTGCAATTCAAATTTTAACTTTTAATTTTTAATATTTGATAATATGCTGTACCCGGTTACCAAACTGGGGAAGAAAATTTTCTTCATTTGTCTATTTTGTTGCAGTCAGGAGCCCACCTGGAGAACAAGGGAATACTTTTCAAGTTCAGCAATCAGGAACCCACCTGGAGAACAAGGGAATACTTTTCAAGTTTCAGCTGTCAGGCGCCCACCTGGAGAACAAGGGAAGTACAATTCAAA
>MU750053.1:12047-28711 GCA_026770625.1 Nicotiana glauca | reverse complement strand
ACAGATTTTTGGTCAGACATTGAAGACAACCATAAAAAAACCTAGCCTCTACTTCATCTTCTTCATACCCAAAACACCATGAAAGAACCTTAAGAACTCCATCGCTGCCTCCCATCATCGACCACCTGAAGCAGCCCCGACACCACACTGTCACGCCAACGACCATCTCCATCGACCACCAACTTCTGCTTCATCTTCTTCTTCGTTCCAACCACTGTCATGCCAACGAACCAGCTCACATCCAAATGACCAGCTCCAGCCTGTCTCTCATCCCAAATGACCACCAGTTCGTCGACCATCTCAGTCCACCTCCAGCTCCGCCCAGCATCACCCCATAGCAGTAGCGAGCATGTAGAGAACCCTCCCCGTCGGCCTTCTTCAATGTTTTCAGCAGTCCAGTCCTCGTCTGTCCCTTTCGTCGGTCACTGTCCGTCATAGGCGAGGTTCGAGTTTATCCGTCGAGGTCCGGTCCAGCTGACAAGAGGTTCTGCCTTCTTCTCTTGTCATTATCGCTTTGGTGTCACTTTGAATAAATGATCTTTCCAGTACATGTTTGTTGCAAGTTGTTTTGTTTAGTTTTAAATGTCACTTGGATCCTACTATTTTTGTGAGTATTGTGGATGTTAATTTCCATGTTATTGCGTTCATTGACTTCTCCTTTTTCAGATTTGATTAATTCATGGGAACGTTTTATCAATTGTTTTGCCTTTGTCTAATTTTAATGAATATACACATATCCATTATCTCTCATTATTAAATTGCTCCTCATTTATTTGTTTAGTGTTTCAAAGCTTCAGAGTAAAACTTGCATGTTTGGGAGCTGTAGTTTGTCGACCTCGTGATCATATAGTGTTATCTCTCGTTATTAAATTTGTCTCTTAAAGTTGAACGAGAATTAATGAAACAATAGTGTTAAGTTCACTAAGCCTCGATTTTTAATTTGAATTAATAGAAGTTGGTTTAATGGTGGTTTGATAGTGGATAGTGGCGTGATTTGTTAGTGGCTACGGGTACGGTTCTCATGACGTAGTTTTGATGCCTAATTTCTAAATTTCGGGGGTGCATTTTATGTAACCCGACTATAATGACTTTGAATAATAAAACCCGTTAGAAATCGAGGTGTTCCATTAGTTGAATTCTCCATGCTCTCGCAAAAGTAGAAAATTATAGTTGCCTTAGGCTTGCCCTTTAAAATAATAAATGAGATGAGCCTCGCCAAATAAAATGCATAAATTGCGGGGCCCTCATTAAGTGCATACTAAAACACTTAGAATCCGGGACGGGCCGTTTAGCGAATTTCATGGTCTTCCCCAAAGATAACAACTCGTTAGTTACTTTAGGCATGGTTCAATAATTTTACCTTCCTAAACTCGGGTGTACATTTATGTGACCCAAATTCAAATCTCAACAGAGTCGAAATGTGTTGACAATCACGGGTGCACTGGTGCGACGTGGTTCGAGACGCATTTTCACGACGTTGCAATTCTTATAAAAAAATAAAATATAAAAGCAAATTACTAATAAAAGGCATAAGTTAGAACATGTTTTAAAATCAGATAAAATCAAATACAACAGTTGAGCGACAGTGCTAGAACCACAAAATCCGAGAATGCCTAACACCTTCTCCCGGGTTAATAGAATTCCTTACTCGAATTTCTGGTTCGCGGATTGTTAACAGAGTCATAATTTCCTCGGTTCGGGATTCAACCAGTGACTTGGGACACCATTAATCTCCCAAGTGGCGACTCTGAATTTTAATAATAAATCCCGTTCCGATTGTCTTTTAAGTGGAAAAACTCCTTTACGCCCTTGCGGGTGTAGGTAAAAAGGAGGTGTGACAGGTACCTTGTCTAATACCCCAATAGAAACCTTATTCCATTTAAATTGTACATGCATCATGGTCAAACCTAGCCGAGTCAGTTATGTTGTCCACATAATGACTCATTAAAATAGACTTGTCCAAAGTCCATCGGGTTTCCTTGAAACCCAAATGGACACCTCCATGTTCTGTGCATTTATTTGGAGAACTTAAGTGCTTGCTATGCTAATTATTGGTTTAAATAGTCAAGTCTGGTGGGGCTAAGGGCCTAACACTCTGTTTTGCAGAAAATGAGGCATGAGATTCCCAAATTTGGCATGGTAACCAACATTCATCTAAGGCTGTTGAACTGGTGGAACGACCTCCATTCTAGTGATAAGATACTCGTCCGCAAGTACTTAGGGAATCTCCCTTCTCTTCTAGAGATTCAGCCTAATAACAGAATCATAGAGGCTGCGACATTGTTCTGGGATAGTGACAAGTTTTTGTTCGGCTTTGGGGACATTGAAATGACTCCTTTACTTGAAGAAATAGGGGGTTTAGCTGGAATTCCTTGGGAGACTCCGGGTTTGCTTATGCCCGAGAATCGCAAATGAAGGGGTTTCCTTAAGATGATGGGACTGAAGAAAAACCTAGACTTAACATGTTTAAACGACTCCTACATCCCATTTGACTATCTATACAAGAGATACGACCATAGCAAGTCATACCGCACCTATTCAGATGAATTTGCTATCACCTCATTGGGGCATGTCCATAGAAGGGTCTTTGTCTTCATGTTTTGCTTTTTGGGGATGATCGTGTTCCCTATGAAGAAGGCTGGGATCCATACCAGACTAGCCATGGTAACCAAAGCTCTGATGGAAGGGATTGGTGGGCAAACTTTCAGCATAGTGCCCATGATCGTCGCCAAGATATACCGCGCCTTGAACAAATGTCAACAACAAGGCAGTCATTTTGAGGGTTGCAACTTATTACTTCAGCTTTGGCTCATGGAACACCTCCAAAAAGAGGAATACCGACAATAGATCCTACGCAGAGATTGGGATGATCATATCGCCTTCCATCAGCCAAGGCGCATGAATTATATGCCTAAAATGTCGCTCAGCCGGAGGACGCTAGAGGATGGGTAGAATTGTTCAAAAATCTGAAAGAAGTCCAGGTGCAATAGATGTTTGAGTGGTTCCCCACGGATGAATTCGTTGTTCGATCCCGAGATGCGCCGTTTCTCATACTAATTGGTTTGAGAGGGACTTATCCTTAAGTTCCTCTCCAAGCCATGAGGCAAGCTGGAAGAAAACAAATCATACCAAGGGTCGATAAAACGAGTCTCCTCAGGGTCGATTTTCAGGACGACGATAGCCCTCACAGGTGCCAAGCTCAGCATTTGTGGCATTGCAAAATTGTTTTGGGGAAAGAATCCATTGAGCCAGACAGGTACCACGCTGGTGGTGTGCAGCATTATTCGGGTTGGTTAGAAGACAATGGCATGGGTCAGCCGGGATTCGTTCGAGGTCACAGAATTATTGATGAGCATGCTAAATCACAGGTTAAGTATAATCAACTGCACACGAGAATTCGAGAGTGTGAAAGTGAGCATCGGAAAATACAAGAAGCCCATCAGAAATTGATCGAGGATTGGAAAGAAATGGCTGTCAGCGCCAACAATCGGCTAGGGTATTTGGAGCGGGGTCTAGTAGAGCTGGAAGGAAAGTTCATCAAGAGGATCAAAGATTTCCAAAACGCTGAAGGAAATGCAGGCGGACATCTGGCCCGAGCCTACTTGCTGCTAGGACTACGCGAGTTGGTGGAGCTGTTCGAGGGAGACAAAGATGCCAAATCTGGGGAAGGTCCTTCTGGGACCAATTAGTCAGGAGTCCTTTATTTTGCCTTAATGATGTAATAAGGCCAATGGCCACTAGTGACATTTACTTTCTGTCATTTAGCATCGTTTTGGATTCGTCTTATTTTTATCAATAAAATGAGGCATTTAGCATTATAAGTTCTCCAAAACTATTTGTCGCCAGGCCTACCTCGGGCACAACGAGGCACCAAAACTAGGACACAATTTATATTTTTCCGCACAACGTGTTTAAATACTACAACATTTTTCCTCATGACCCACACTAACTTTTACCTTTTTGTTTTTCTTTTATTTTTTATTCCCCTCCCCAAAGGTTAGTTCATGCATTCTGGCACCATCAGTATACTCCACAAGATCCAAGGGCCCTCCTCCTCCTCCTCCTCCTTCTCCGAGTCCCGTTCGAAACAAGAACAAAGGTAAAATGGGAGATACAAGCGCTAGAAAGGAGATTGAGATTCCTTAGGGTACCCCGGTTGCTAAGGAAACTGCTACGCAATTGGAGCAAAAGTTATTGAAATTTCGAGAAGAACTGGATCGGGTTTGGAATTTGGCGAACCTGTCATTTTCCATCATCGCTCCTGATGTCAACACCCAGAATCCCGCATCTCCACAAAATACCTTACAAACACAGATACAACCCACTCATACCCAACACTGCAACACATGCCACACTCTAAATAACACTCCATTACTCATTTCCGAGCCACTGAACACCACCAATGACTGTCTCCACAACACTCCTATGTGGATACTGTACCCCACTACACCCAACCAATCTCAAATTCACCTGAGTCTGATGATAAGGACTCCCTTATCAGGAACTTGGCGGCAAAACTCAAGAAGTTAACCAGCCGAGTTTAGGGCGTGGAAGGTAACAAAGGTATTGAAGGGCTAAATTATGAAGACCTATGCATTCAGCCAGATGTTGAACTTCCGGAGGGGTACAAACCTCCCAAGTTCGAAATACTTGACAACAAGAGAATACCCAGAACTTGCCAACGCCGCTCAAAAGCGCATTCTCTGGAGATTATCCAACAACTTCTTTCACAGTGGACGAATCATGTACAGAAGGACTCCCGATTTGGGTTTGCTAAGGTGTGTCGAAGAAAAAAAGCATCCAGACTATTGGACGAAGTGCACACAGGGACATGCGGGCCAAACATGAATGGCTGTGTCTTAGCAAAAAGGATACTCCGAGCATGGTATTTTTGGATGACTATGGAAACAGGCTGTATCCAGTATGTTCGCAAATGCCATTGCTGTCAGATACATGCAGATATGATAAAGGTGCCTCCAAACGAGCTCACTGCAACAACATCACCGTGGCCATTTGCTACCTGGGGGATGGATATCATTGGACCTATCGAGCCCGTCGCATCAAACGGGCACAGGTTTATCCTGGTGGCAATTGATTATTTCACCAAATGGGTTGAAGCAGCATCATACAAGGCAATAACTAAGAAAGTTATGGCAGATTTTGTCCGTGACCGTATTGTTTGCCGATTCGAAATTCCGGAATCAATCATCACTGATAATGGGTCCAATCTCAACAGTAGTTTGATGAAAGCAATGTGCATTCAAGATCAAACACAAGAACTCTACAGCCTACATGCCTTAGATGAATGGAGCTATAGAAGCAGCCAACAAGAATATCAAGAAGATACTATGGAAGATGGTTGAAAGTCACAAACAGTGACATGAGAAGTTATCATTTAACTTACTGGTATACCGCACCACGGTCCACACATAGACTGGAGCAACTCCCTACATGCTGGTTTATAGTACAGAAGCGGTCATCCCCACCGAGGTAGAAATTCCTTCCTTGAGAATCATACAAGAAGCAGAGCTGGATGAAACAGAATGGGTGAAAGGACGCTACGAGCAGTTAGCCCTTATAGATGGAAAGAGGATGAATGCAGTTTGCCATGGTCAGTTGTATCAGAACAGAATGTCCAGAGCCTTCAACAAAAGAGTTAAGCCAAAGAAGTTTACACCGGGGCAGCTGGTGTTGAAGAAAATATTCCCACATCAAGAGGAAGCCAAGGGGAAATTCTCTCCCAATTGGCAAGGTCCGGACATGGTTCACCGGGTTGTAACCGGAGGGGTCCTTATTCTTGCAGAAATGGACGGAGAAGTCTGGCCAAAGCTAATCAACTCAGATGTAGTAAAATAATATTATGTGTAATCACCTATGATTTCTTTATGATGTAATTTGAAATACGCTTGACCTGATTCCCGTTTTTTGAACTACGCTTGACCTGATTCCCGTTTAAGAGGTGATACCTAGGCAGCCCTATGGGTTCGGTCACGATTTAATAAAATTTTCATTTTCCCCTTACTATTGGAACTGGGGCAGAATTTTGAGGAGGACCCTCAAAATTCTAAAGTTAGTCTTCAGCCACTCATCGCCAGGGATGTCACCTCATTAAACTGGGGCAGAATTTTGAGGAGGACCCTCAAAATTCCGAAGTTGATTCTTCAGTCATTCAGCGCAGCCGTCAAAAGTGCCAACCTAGTAAACTGAAGCAGAATTTTGAGGAGGACCCTCAAAATTCTGGAGCATGAAAGGTTGCAATGCTTTGAACCACGTCGCAGTCGTTGGTTCATTTAAACAAAATTATTTTCTACTTACGTTATATTTGTTAAATCATGCATAACTATGATAGTTGTTGTTTAGCGATACTACCCAAATGATGCACGACGACGGAAGCCACGGAAGAATGAACTAACCTTTCCGCTTTACAAAACTCACAATTTTCTTTGGATGTAGGCACCCAAGTCACAAAGCTACCAAATATGTTACACAATTGCATCGAACCGTCGCGCCTATTTGCATTTGCTATCCTCACGCAATGACCCCAACAGCCGCAATATCACGAGCAGCTATCAGCTAAGAATTTTTGTTCTTACTATTCGCTTTTATCTTATTGCATAAGGCTACTTTTCTGCCTTCCGAGACTAAGCGTTGTCTCCATCTGCATTTCCTGCATTGCATAAGGCTACCTTTCTGCCTTCCGAGACTAAGCGTTGTCTCCATCTGCATTTCCTGCATTGCATAAGGCTACCTTTCTACCTTCCGAGACTAAGCGTTGTTTCCATTTTCATTGCATAAGGCTACCTTTCTGCCTTCCAAGACCAAGCGTTGTCTCCATCTGCATTTCCTGCATTGCATAAGGCTACTTTTTTGCCTTCCGAGACTAAGCGTTGTCTCCATCTACATTTCTTGCATTGCATAAGGCTACCTTTCTACCTTCCGAGACTAAGCGTTGTCTCCATCTGCATTTCATAAGGCTACCTTTCTACCTTCTGAGACTAAGCATTGTCTCCATCCTGCATTATCTGCATAAGGCTACCTTTATGCCTTCCGAGACTAAGCGTTGTCTCCATTTGCATGGCTGAAATATCGCCACTTTATTTTTTTTGCATGGCTGAAATATCGCCACCTTTTACTTACGTCCTGCAATCGTATGAAATATCGCCATTTACATTCTTTTGCATCGGCTGAAATATCGCCAAACTTTATTTAAATTCTACATCGGCTGAAAGATCGCCAGTTCATATTTAAATCTCCACCATCATCTATACCTATGTTTTCGGTCGGCTGAAATATCGCCATTTACGTTCTTTTGTATCGGCTGAAACATCACCAAACTTTATTTAAATTTCTGTAGGCTGAAATATCGCCATTTACATTTTTTTGAATCGGCTGAAATATCACCAGACTATTATTTAAATTCTCCATCGGCTGGAACATCGCATGTTTATTCAAATTTCCGTCGGCTGAAATATCGGCATTTACATTTTTTGCTTCGGCTGAAATACCGCCAAATCTTGCATCTTGTGGGCTGAAATATTGCCAAACTATCCAAAGGTGTCATCGTTCGGAGGCATCATCCTCATAGCTCGAGAACACCCTGCCATGGCCCGAGGACCCCACTTTATATCCTGCACATCATTATTCAAAGGCATCATGGTTCGGAGGCACCATCATCATGGCCCGAGGACGTCATCTCATAGCCTGTGAATCCTTTAATTTTGCGCTTCATAGCCCAGGACATCATGGTCTGAGGACGTCATCCTAACCGTCCGAAGACATCATTCATGGTCCAATGGAAACTTGCATCACATTTAATTTTATGCACGATATACGCCTATATTGCTCATTTGCAGGTACACTGGTTAGCAACGGCCGTCTCAGCAGGAGCGATCCCGTTCCGGTTCCCGCAGCCGATCAGACTTCAAATACCTCTTGCCACCAAAACATTGTGCCCGTCTCTTTCGAATCGCCATCAGCATGATCCGTCAATGGTTCCTGAACTACATTCGGCCTGATTCCCGTAAAACCAGGGATATGTAGGTAGTTCAGAAATCGGAGCTCGGTCAAATTCTTTTCAAATTGCCGCTACCGGTCAAAATTGGCCATTATATCTTTACCCGACAACTCTTTCATCCTTCCCGATTAAAGAGGGGTAGCTATTGATACCCAATTTTTCCCTAAGTGTTTCTTATACCTAAATATTTTTTCAAATAGCATATTGGTGCATATATAAGCACATCCAAGAGTTTTGACATTTTTGTGATGATTTTAAAACCAATTTATCGCCTATTTTCACACAATAAAATCCAATAATTATTCCCAAAATTATCATTTTTGGTGAATAATTCATTTTATTTTCACACATTTTTTTTTTATATTTTTACAAGTACATTTATTATTTTTAAAGCTAAATTGCATACAATTGCAATTATAGCCTACCTTGCAATTTATAGCATTTTACGTTTATAAAATTAATTCCAATATTTTGTAATTAATATTTATATAATACTTATTCACCCAGTATGTTTAATTTATTTTTAAAATCAGTATTACTATTTTATTAAATTAAAAAATGAAAAACTGGCTATTTAACTTATGGCCCCATTTACATTTCAATCATAGCCATATTTCAGCCCCAATTTGAATCCAAAGTTA
This sequence comes from Nicotiana glauca, assembly GCA_026770625.1. Classification (NCBI taxonomy): domain Eukaryota; kingdom Viridiplantae; phylum Streptophyta; class Magnoliopsida; order Solanales; family Solanaceae; genus Nicotiana; species Nicotiana glauca. The sequence continues at coordinate 20,056 of MU750053.1, read as the reverse complement.
CCCAGCCCAATTTCAAATTAACCTAACCCCTGACCCGCCTACCCGATCTGCCCGGTTTCCCATTCAATTTAGGTCGTTGATCATTTGCCGTTGATCTAAATGATCAACGACCACCCTTCATTCTTTCCTTTTTAATTTACCAAACCGCCCAACCCTAATTCATTTCCCCTAAACCACCGCCTCTGAATCCTCTCCTCTCTAAACACTCTCTCAACACCACCTCAAACCCTAGCCTCCGCCTCTCATCTAAGCCCTAATCTATGGCTTCTCAGGCTCATCGGAGGCCTATCCTAGCCTCCCATGGCTTCTGTGTGCTCACTTCTAAAGGTCCAACGACCAGATCTTGAAGGGTTCCGACCAAGCCTTTGTTCGATGACTGTTCTCCAGTCGTCTTCAACTCTTTTCCAGCCAGCCATGGCTATTCGAGCTCGATCCTCAACTTCTCTGCTCAGATCGATGGTTTCCAAAGCCTATCTCGTCTCTTGGTTTTCTTACGAAACCCTAATCTTTGAGGTTCCTTTGATTTATTTTAGATCTGTTCTGGATCTATGTGTGTGTGAACCTTCTATGCGTTTTTCTCAAAGATTCTTTAATGTTTGCTTTCAGAAACTCTTATTTCCTCAACTAGGGTTTCATGTTATTTTATCTCGAACATCTCTTCTCTGAATCTCGATAGGTTTTTACTGTGTTTGTTTGAATTATCTTCTATCTGAATTCACATGCTGAAAACCCTAATTTTCTTGGGGATTTGGTTTGAGTTTCCTGGTCTTCTTGTTAGTGGTTGTTTGATTCACCTTATTTTTATCTAAGTAGCATGTTAAAAACCCTAATTTTGGGATCTTGTTTGAGTTTCTATGTGTTATTCATCTGATTTAGCATGAGTGAAAACCCTAATTTTGGGGTTTACCGAGATTCTAAACCTGTTTGACTGCTCATCTCCTATAAACTCGTTTGATTTTCTAAAACCCTAGTTTCTTTGGGGATTATTCAATTTCTTTGAATTTGTTTGTGCAACTCGGCTGTTGAAATTGCAGTGTGCTTCAATGCTCTTGACTGTTTTGGTTCTGAGTTTTTTGCATGTTTCTGATCTTCTTCTCTATTGTTAAGCACTAAAACTTGACTATCATGCTTCAAATGTTTTCCTTTTAAGTTACTATTGTATGCTGTTATTTTGCCATAACTTGGCTTTACATATCTATAACTTGCACATGCATTTATATATACTGAGTTCCTTCTGTGATTGATTCTCAAACTCGAGATTAATTTTCAAAACTTTTCCTTTGTGAAATTCTGATTTTACTTGCCTCTTAAGGGGCAATTGATTCTTTTCCTTTGATTGGCCTCCCTGAATCTTTCCAAAAATAATTTTACACCCTGTACTTAGACTTAATTGCCCATTATATTACCTTACTGCTTCTTTTATGGCAACAACTATTCTATTTACAAGGTTTATTCTCCCTTTCTTTATTTTAAAACCTGTTAGCATCCGTTTGAATAAAAATCCCCTGATTGAAGGGGAATCTTATACTAATTTGATTCTGATTTGTACCCATGCCATATTTGTGTTAGACTTGTACTTGTTACCTTATTTCTCCACACGTTTTCAAAACTATAAATACTCTCCTCCCTTCTCTTTGAACAGACGAACACAGAAAGCAATCTGAGTTCAAAAATCACTCTCACTTAAAACTCTCTCTCTTTTTGATACTTATGCTGATGTGGACTTTGTTTACTCTACTTTCTTCTGCATTTTTTCTGCTTCTCTACTGGTATGTACCAGTTAATTTACATGTCTCAACAACAATGTGTTTTACTTCTGCCTACTTCTGTCCAATTTTTTTAGTTGACATTTATTTCTAGCATGCTGGAATATGTTTCCCCTTTACCTTTGTAGTTCAGTATTTAAATTACATATGCATCCTTTCATTTGCTTATCATGTATTTGATACTTTATGATTCCCAAATCCTCATATCCCCTTTGTATGCTTTAAGTTATGGTTCAGAAAACATGGCAATGCCTGAAATCATTATCCATGGCTATGAACTGGATCCTTTGGGGTCCTAAGCTTGTCAGTTTTCCATCCCCATTCCCTATTGTGTGTATGCTGAGTAACAGCCTTGGCCTGGCATTATTCCTGATTACTGTTCAGGCCACGACTTGACCTCCAAAGAGGTCTGTACTCCTTAAATGTTTGATCATAGGTTGGTTAGGGGTGTGCCAGTCTTATTGTGGTTGGGCATGACCACCAACCTGCCTGGGTAGTCCTCCTACCCTTTTCTATTGCACTTACACTCAACTCCTAGAATTTAAGTTCTGCCCCTCTTGTGTGAGTCTTGCTTGGTTCCCTGGAGCTCCCTCTGAACTTGGACACACAAGGGCTGGCTCTTTCACACTGCACTGTTTCTATTCTAATGGTATCTTGGGTGTAAGCAATGCCGGGAATCCCTATGACTCCTTGGAACTTTGAAACACCCTGGATAAAGAGAAGGCTTTGGAAATCTGGATCCCGGAAGTGGCTCAATCGCATATTATTAAACATTAAGGTTGAATTAGGCTGCTCAGATCTAGCTGTTAGCTTTTGATGTACTTTTAATTTCCAGTTTGATTTATCGGGCTGTAATAATTTGTAATAAACTCATGGGGATTTAGTAGAAATATGGGATGGGGTTTATTTTATGCACAAAGGGTAGATACCATGCCTATAGGATTTAATTTCTGATTCTTCCTCAAAATACACATATAGAGATCATGTCTATAGGCTCTTGCATATCTGCATATACAAATGTCATTAGGCAAACCGTTTGTAGGTTTAATAATAAGGTTGCATATAGACATCATGTGCATAAGACTTCTGTTAATGTCTGAAAATGTATTAGAATCAGTAAACGTATAGAAAGCATGCCTATAGGAAATCTCGATTTTAACAGCCTTATTCATTTTAAAACAATATCAATTGCTGGAACAAGTATCTATTTTACTAAAACCGGTAATTTTCTACCTCTTTTATGAAACCTGCTAAAATTGGTAAGCCTTTTTCTATAATCAATCTGCACTTTCCTGAAACTCGTAAACCTTTTAATCAGTCTGCATCTTTTCTAAAACAACTGGTAACTCTTTTCTAAAATCAGTCCGCACATCTTTTTCTGAAACTCGTTTCTCTCTGTTAAAACTGATAACTCTTTTTCTAAAATCAATTTGCATCTTATCTGAAATTCATTTCTTTCTGTCAATCTGGTAACTCTTTCGCACCTTTTTCCTGAAATTAGTAGATCCTCTGCCTAGTTTCTTTTTATTCAACACATAGACAAAAGGTAGGTTAACTAATCATTGGGCCAGTCTCTGACAACTGTATTCGAGTTTCCTAATGCAGACTTTCTGTCTAAATATGTGTGTTGAACCAGTCCGCTCACTGCTTAATTTTAATTTAACACCAAATCAGTATTTGTCAAGGCATGCTAAACTATATGATTATTTGATTTCTGGGGGGTTTGTTTGAGCCTTATTTTCTTGTTTATTCTTCCCTTTATTTGATGTTTGTTTTGAATGTCGAGCTAGAATTTTATCCTTTAAACTCCACAAAGGCCTCCATCCCTTTCTTTTCTTTTAGGATTAGAAGTCCTAATACCCGTGGACTGATAGGATTGGGACGGGTATTAGCATGCGATAAGTAAACGATACCGTTCCGCGCTTTCATACCTTAATGGGGTGGGAAGGGTAGACATGGATATGATGATTACACGATAACACTATGTGTACAATTGGGTACCAGTGTTGTGCGAATGATCCATGTAATGTATAAACTTAGGAATCCCCTCTCCTTTTATTAGTTTAATATTTTTTTGAACTTTAAAAGCTGCTGCACTTTCAACTTCTGTTTCTCAAACGATTTTTGGTTTGCTTGCACCAATTGCTTGACTTCTTTCCTCTACTTGCACGTTTCTATTACAACTAAATCGCTTCTTTCTGAATTTCAGCATTTCTTTTACCCTTTTTTTGTGCTTCCTGTTATACTTGTCAGTTTATTCGCATTTGCATTCAAAGTCACAATTGTAGCATGGCCGGGAACCACACTAGTGGATCTTGTGGGGTGCCTAACACCTTCCCCTCGAGATAATTTCAAGCCCTTACCCAAAACTCTGGTATGCATCTTTAATTCTTCTAAAAGTGTCCTAATGCACTATAATCATTAGGTGGCGACTCTCCAAACTCCAAAAACCTAATTCCCAAACGGGATAAGAATTGTCTTCCCGAATGTCGTGAACCCGGTTCCACTTTAGGGAAAAAAAGGAGGGCGTCGACACAGTCCTCTGTCTGCTTCTGCAGAAACAGCCAAATCTTCACCTATCTCATCTGCGGAGCCATCATCGTATCTGCGGGCTCGTAGATGCGCACTCTCCTTCTCATCTGCGATTTCTCCAAGCCAACTCCACCTCTGCATCTGCGCTAACCTTACAACACTTACTGCTAGACCTCTCGTAGGTGCGATTACACCAGCAACAGTCCATCTTCAGCGATCCTTCAAACATCCAACTTGATCCGTTAATTATCCAAAACTCACCTGAGGCTCTTGGGACCTCAACCAAATATACCAACAAGTCTTATAACCTAATATAGACTTAGTCGAACCCTCAAACCACCCCAATCAACATCAAAAACACGAATTCCACCCGAATTCAAGCTTAATGAACTTCTAAACTTCCGAATTCCACAAATGACGTCGAAACTTATCAAACCACGTCCGATTGACCTCAAATTTTGCAAACACGTTGTAAATGACACCACGAGACTACTGCAATTCCCAAAATTCCAATCCGACCCCGATATCATAATTTCCACTACCGACCAAATTTTTCAAAATTCCAACTTTCGTCAATCAAGCCTAATTCTAGTACGGACCTCCAAATCATATTCTAGACACACTTCTATGTCCAAAATCACCTAACGGAGCTAACAAAACCATCAAAATTCAAATTTGAGGTCGTTTACACATAAGTCGACATCAAGTCGACCTTTTCAACTTAAACTTCCAATTAAGAGACTAAGTGTCTCAATTCACTCTGAATCACGCTTTACCCAAACCAACTAACCTGATAAGTCATAATACAGCTGTAGAACACAAAAAGAAGCAGAAAATAGGGGAACAGAGCTATAACTCTCAAAACGATCGGCATGATCGTTACAAATAAAAAACATGGCAATATCTTTCTTAGTCTTCCTCTCCCTATAGAATGAGCACAACAAGGTACTAATACCACCATTGAGAAGAAAAAGGAACTAATCAAGATATGCCAAAATACAAGTTACATAATACATACTAATTTTTGTTCATACAAGTTACATGCTATCTCTTACAATCTTCATAAACCCTTCAAGGTTCGAAGGAAGTTAGTAGCTTGGTCATCGCCGCTTCCATTATCGGGCGAAGCAGCATCCTCAGCAAGTTCAACTAGCATTTTTTCGTAAGCTTCGTCTTCCTCCGGTTGTGATTCACCAAGTCCAAAATTTATTCTTTACCAGCGGATCCAATTTCTGAAAAGTATTGATTTTTCCAAGCTCTCCCTCATAGGCGCTCTATAATCACCGATTTGAAGTCTTGCTTGACTGAAAGCACTCTCAGATGCCATTGTTGAAGCTTAAATAGTTAAAATGTCTCGGACCATCCTTAAAAGAACCAGAAAGTATTTTTCTTTGTCCTTCCACCATTGCAAAATATTAAAGGAGCCGTCAGGATTCTGTTTCTCAAGTTGCTGCGACAAATAAACTTCAAGCTTATTTAGTTGTGAAAATTTATTACTACTAGAACCAAAGGAACCCCTAAAACCCGCCCAAGCACTAAGTCCTCTTACTCCCGCAGTTCTTTTAGAAGATTGAGAACTAGAATAAGAAAGAGTTGGATCATTTGGTCTAGCATGATTTAATGCAACTTGATAAGCATTATAAATAGTTTGAGTATTTATTCTAATTGAGGCTATTGCTTCCGGAAGTTTAGGTAACTCATCATCTTCAAGTGCTAAACCATTATAAACAGTTTCATACCAAAATTGAGGACCTTCTAATTTCATACGATGATTTAACAAAGCAGCAACACCATAAATATAGAGAATAGGAAAAAAATATTTTTAATACTTTTTTCTCGTAGAATCAATAGCAAGTTGATAAATTTCCCCAACCTGTGAAAAAATAAGCAAACAAATTTGCAAGTTCTGCAATATAAACTAAACAGTTAGAAATAGTAGGATAATATTGCCCAAAAAATTCATTTGTAAAAATATGAAATTTTTCTAAAAAATCAACAAGTATTTTTGTCGCGTCCCCTTTTTCCTCGCGGAATCCAGGTTTATGACATTTAGAAGGAGAACTCGTTCTCTTTTGGGAATTGGGTTTAAAAGAATTGAAGAGTCGCCACCTAATAGTTTAAGTGCATTAGGACACAAAGAAAGGTTTTGTTTGGATAGCCAGAGATTGGGTAAGGACTTGAAATTATTCCAAGGGGAAGGTGTTAGGCACCTCTCAGAATCCACTAGTGTGGTTTCCGGCCATGCTGTTGTTGTGACTTAAGGTACAAATAATACATAGGCAAGTAGGATTCCAAATAATAGGGGACTTATCACATAAAGGATAGAAATAAAAAAAGTCGGAAAGCATTAAAGAGAGTTGATTTAGAAGAAACGTTTTTAAAAGATTTAAAAGAAACGAAGAACAAAGAGAAGGGGGTCCTAGGTTTATTAATAATATGGATCGCCCCGCACAACACCCGGTAATCACATATACATGTGGTGTTATCGCGTGTGTCACACCTCCTTTTTCCAGCACCCACGAGGGCGCAAGGGAGTTTTTCCAATTAAAGGACAATCGAAACGGGATTATTATTAAAAGATCAGAGTCGCCACTTGGGAGATTTTATGGTGTCCCAAGTCACCGGGTTAATCCCGAATTGAGGAAAATATTGACTCTGTTTAACAGTCAACTCACTAGAAATCCGGATATGAAATTCTGTTAACCCGGGAGAAGGTGTTAGGCATTCTCGAATTCTGTAGTTCTAGCACGGTCGCTCAACTATTATATTCGGCTTAATTATCTGATTTTTAACAATTATGAACTTATATGCAAATTTTAACTTTTGAACCGCTTTTATCAATTTTATTATTATTATTATTATTTTACGGAGAATTACAACGTTGTGAAAACGTATCTCGAACCACGTCACAGTCAATGTACCCGTGATTATCGACACATTTCGACCCCGTTGAGATTTGGATTTGGGTCACATAAATGCGCACCCGTATTTAAGAAAGTAATTTATTAAAGACGCGCCTAAAGCGACTAGCGTATCATTATTTTGGGTAAGGCCGTAAAATTTTGCTAAACGGTCCATCCCGAAGTCTAAGCAAATTCACCAAACACGTGTAGAGGATCCCGCAGTCAGCGTATTCTTGTTTGGCGAGGCACGCCTCATTAATTAATTTTTTTTAAAAATAATTGCGACGTCATGGAAAAGCATCTCTAACCACGTTACAATCAGTGTACACGTGGTCGTTGGCACATTTCGACTCTGTCGAGATTTGGATTTGGGTTACATAAATGCACACCCGAGTTTAGGAGGGTAAGATTAATTAAGGCGCGTCCTAAAGAGACAAACGTATCGTTATTTTTGGGAAGAGGCCGTGAAAATTCACTAAGTGGCCAACTCCGAAGTCTATCCAATTATTATGTCTTTTATTGAGGGCCCTGCAATTTATAATTTACTATGGCGAGGCACGCCTCCTTTATTTTAAGGATATCCTAAAGTGACTACATTTCTATTTAAACGTCTCTAGAATAAAGGAAGAAAAATCCCAATTAATTACGAGCTAAAAATAAATAAATAAAATGTAACACACTAATTACTAAATTAAGACAAATATTAATGGAAAGGAATTTTGCTAAAAAAAAGAAAAAAAATTTCGAAATTGTAAATAAAAATGCGAAATTCGACAACTAATATTAAAAAGAAATTAATTATATTAAG
>MU750052.1:7338-34276 GCA_026770625.1 Nicotiana glauca | reverse complement strand
AATGCTGAGGAAAAGGAAACCACACAAAGCACTATCTCATGCTATAAAATACATAATCATCTTTTAAACTGCAGTGCACTTTCATGGTATTCCTTTTTAACATATATGAGTAGCTTTTTAACATCTCTTACTTTCATTATTAACAGTTCAATACCTAGGTACAACATCAAACAGTGCAAGTCTGCACTCAAGTCAGCCCCTTGGGCTCAGCACTCCTTAACAATTTCCACCAGTGTATCTGGTCAACAAGGCAAATAACATATGTCTGCCAGTAATGTATGAGTGCTAAATGTCATGCCACGTAGTACAAGTAAAACCAATGCATGAATGCAATGCAATACACATGATCGCTACGGCGGGTAGCCCGATCCATTAGGGCGCCCGACGCTCACTGTGGGAGTTCAGACTCCGGAGGGGCTCCTACAGCCCAAGCGCAATATCAATATCACTCCCGCTGTGGCATGCATCCCGATCCATGCATAGTCATGAATGTACATAAGCCTCTTGGGCAATAGTCACATAGCAGCTCTCAGCTAAAAATGTCATCAAAACCTTATTTAAGTTTTCAAATCTTATAAGAAAATGCTGAGTTGCAAAAATACCATTTAAAACCTTAGACTGGGATAAAATACGCACAGTAACGCAAAACAACGATATTAATCCCTGAAGGATCCAAACATTCGGCACGAAGCCCAAAACATGACAATCAATCCAGTTCATGATAATTAATATCTTTATCAGAGTGTCAATTCAACTTCAAGCAATTAGATAGTGTTTTATTAAGCGGGACGGACCAAGTCACAATCCCCAATGGTGCTCTACCCCACGCTCGTTATCCGGCGTGCAAATCACCTCAATACAGCACTATGATGTGCCAGTCTGGGGTTTACAAACCCTCAGGACATCATTTACAAGTATTACCCACCTCGAATCCGGCAAAAACTCTAGCCCGTGATGCCTTTGCTCCTCAACCCGGCCTCCACGCGTGTTGAAACTAGCCAAAACCAGTACAAATATATCATAATAGGCTAATGGAACAACACCCAATCGAAAACAATCGAAATATAACAAAAATCTCGAAACTAACAAAACTCGAGCCCCGAGCCCGCTTCTCGAAAAATTATGAAACTCACATTTTCAGAATCCTCGTCTCACCACGAGTCCATACATATAAAATTTATCAAAATCGGAGTTCAAATGGGCCACCAAATCCCAAATTTACATAGCAAAATCCAAGCCCTAATTTCTTCAATATTATACCCAATTTCAGAGAATTAATGGATGAATCTTCAATAAAATCATGTAATTAGCTCATAAAACTTACCTCCAATCGATTCCTAGGTGAAAATCTCTTATTCTCTCGTCCAATAGCTCCAAAATATGCCCAACAATGGAAGAAATGGGTTTTGCTCGCGGATGAAATGATATTAAACCCTTCTGCCCGACCTGACCTTTCTTCATCGCGTTCGCGTGCGCGAACGTGATCTCCTGCCCGCGATCGTGATGCCCAGCGACCAGAACCCATGCGATCGCGACCTCTCCTCACGCGAACGCATAGCACAAAATTCACTGACCACCAGCTTCTTCTTCGCGAACGCGCAACGACCCCCGCGAACGCGGTCCTCCAGATTCTTCCACTTCGCGTTCGCATCAACACCTTCGCGAACGCGAAGGCCAAAACTCTCAGACCCCAAATTCCTTCTACGCGTTCGCGTCCATCACCTACGCTAATGCGATGCATTAATTTCTCTGCAATATATGACAGCAAAATCTGATCCTTAGCTTAAACAAAAATGATCCGTTTGAACCCCCGGAATCACCCCGAGGCCCCCGGGACCTCAACCAAAACCACCAATCTACTCCAAAACACCATACGAACTTCTTCCAATCATAAAAACACGTCCTTAAACACAAAAATCATCAAATCAAGGCGGATTCAAGCCTAAGTTTCAACTATAACTTCCGAAACCAACATCCAATCAAAAACCCGACCATACGATGTCCGAATGACCTGAAAATTTGCAGACATATCAAAAATCACCTAACGAAGCTAGTTCAACTATCGAAATTCCATTCCGACTACTGGATCAAAATCTCACCTATCAACCGGATTCCGCCAAAATTCCAACTTCACCAATCTAAGCCTATTTCTACACCGTACCTCCAAATTCAATTCCGATCGCTCTCCTAAGTCACAAATCATACCCCGAAGCTAACTGAACCACCTAAAATCACATCCGAGCCCTCTAACCACATAGTCAACTTCCGGTTGATTTTTCTGAAATAAAATTCCCTTCTAAGAGGCTATGTGCCTTATTTTCAACCAGAACCAATTCAATTACACCCGATCAACTCAAATACCGATATAGAAATATGAAGCAACACAATAAGGGAAAAATGGGGCAGTAACACATAAGACAACGGGTCGGGTCGTCACTACAATAGCCCGCCAAGGGGGTAACATAATGATCTCTTCTTTTTCTCACTTTTACTTCACAATTCACTTTACAACTCGAGCCAATGCTCTAGAGGTTCAATTATTGCTTTTACTTTCGCAATTCGTTCCACAACTGGAGCCAACGCTCCTTAATGTTTTTAAGTCACAATTATTTCCACAAGTTTACACAACAAATAGAAATACTCACCAAGGCATGAATAATACAACGAAGTCATGAAAATCACAATATAAGACTCACGGCCATGCTTGATACCAACGTATAGATACTCGTCACCATGCCTATACGTTGTACTCAACAAGAAACAAATAGTAAATAGGACACAACTCCTAATCCCTCAAGCGAAGGTTAGACCAAACACTTTCCTCGAACTTTCACGGCCAACTCAATCATCAAAAGCCGCTTTTCCTTTCGAATTAGTCTCCAACAAAATTGTATCTATGCATAATCGATTTAATAACATCAATAAATGCTAAACAATCCAATTCCAATGCTAATTTATAGCTTTTTAATCATTCTTCCCAAAAATCCAAAAATCGACCTTAGGCCCGCTTGGTCAAAATACGAGGTTCGGATCAAAATCAAATCCCCCATTCACCCACGAGCCCAAACATATAATTATTTCCAAAATTCGACCCCAAAATGAGGTCTAAAACACCATTAATCAAAAAGCCCTATTTCTACCCAAATCCCTAACTTTCTACCCTTAATCACATGTTTTAGGCCTAGAAAGTTAGTGGGTGTTGATGGAAAATGAAGAAAACAAGTTAAAAAATAATTATCCAAGAAGCTTTGGTGAAGAAGTGCTAAATCGCCTTGGAGCTTTGGAGAAGAAAGGGTTTGTGAAAATTTTATGGGGTTTGTGAAAATTTTATAAAGTCCCGTAACGGGTTCTGTTTTTGGTCTTTTAAAATAACTGGGTTGAAATTACCCTTTGCGTTCGCGACAGGCTCATCGTATTCGCGATGATTCAAGCCTAAAGACCATCGTGTTCGCGATATTATGCTCGCATTCGCGGAGAGTAAACTCCTCGAGCCCTCACGTTCGCGTCCAAAGGGTCGCGTTCGCGTAGAAAAAATGCCCCACCCCTGCCCAGGCTAATTTAGACTTCTCATTCACGTGGCCAGGACTGCGTTCGCAAAGGGTTAACCCCCCAAAGCCTCACGTTCGCAACCTATGCTACGCGTTCACGTAGAAGGAATTTCCTTCATCAAAATTTAATACATCTCATTCCCGAGGGTTCTCCCGCGAACGCGAAGAAGGAAACATCAGAAACCCAACAGCTGAAAACCTGCAATTTTTCTTAAACTCAAAACTTCCCAAAACATATCTGAAACACACCCAAGCCCTCGGGGCTCCTAACCAAACACATGTACTAACTCAACAACATCATACGAACGTATCCGTGTGATCAAATTGCCAAAATAACATCATTATTAACAAATTAAACCACAAAATCAAAGAATTTTTCTTAAACTTCTTAAGACATCAACTTTAGCAATTCAAGTTCAAATCACATCAAACGACGTCCGTTTTTCACCAAATTTTTTCAGAAACATCTTAAATTATATATAGCATCTGTACCGGGCACCGGAACCAAAATAAGGGCCCAATACCAACACGTTCTAATCAAATTTCATTTCAAATTTCCTTAATAATTTTAGAAAAAATAATTTTCTTTAAAAATTCATTTCTCGGGCTCGGGACCTCGGAATTCGATTCCGGGCATACACCCATGTCCCATATTTTCCTACGGACCCTTGAGGACCGCTGAATCACGGGTCCAGGTCCGTTTATCCATAATCTTGACCAAAATCAAATTTATTCATTTTATAGTTAAAACTTTTTATTTTTCATAGATTTTCACATATAAGCTTTCCGGCTACATGCCCGGACTGCGCACGTAAATTGAGGTGGCTCTAAATAAGGTTTTCAAGGCCTCGAAGTCATAGAATTTAATTTAAAATAAGTGGTGACCATTTGGGTCATCACATATACCCACATATCAAAATCACGACCGGACTAATAATATAACGGGTCTCGAGCAAGGCTAAACCTGGAGGGAATAAAGGTCGAGTGAAGACTTGAGGATAAAGGAAAGGTAGTTTAAGGAGACAAACGAGAAGCCGAAATAGCCGCCATCGGCCAGATATTGCGGCGCGGGTCACGCTTGGTATTGGTTGTGGATCTTATTTTCGTGGGAAAGAAAGAATGAAAAGATTTTTACATCATTTATACTTATGCTAGGGTTAAATCTCCTCTACTATATAAAGAGGCGGAGCCCTTAATTTTTTGATAGACTTTTTCATGCATAACAAGGCGATAAAAATTACTTTAGCTCTCAGCAATTGTTTTTAAGTGTTCTTCAGTCATTTACTCGTTTATTTATATCCGAGCTCTATCTCAAGGGATCAATCGAGACCGATCATTGGAATTTAAGTTAAATGCAAGGGTTAAGTACTGCATCACTTTGATTTGATCATTCTATATTATTCTAATTTAACTATTTATTGTTCTTTGATCATTTGTATTAAATTAAACCACATATCCTTTAAACCGCATAAAAATTTAATTGTTGTCTATTTAAGAGTAAATAGTTCGGATCCCATCGTGGGGCTAAGTATAATAGTGGTGATTTAATACGAATCTTGATAACACACACTATTTTACACTTGTTCTTTAAAGTTTGATTTCAGAACTATTCAATAAGTTATACTCTCAATATGCTCAATTAAGTATTGATACCGAATTAGTCCACCCTGGTAAAAATTAAAACAAGGTGCGGAACAATAAGTCACCCTATGTCGACCCTAATGACGTACCAATCATTGATCTTATCGATGCCAACTCACAGGTTGATTTCAACACTAACCTACCAATAGAACCCAATAACAACATTCACAAGACACCTCGGGCATCAGTTCGTGAAGAACCCGAAGAGGGAGGCGATGGATTTATATTATGTTTTATTTTTAATATGTTGCAAGCCCAACAAGTTACAACATTATAGTTGCAGAATCAAAATCACGCGCACAGTGCGGTTGAATCCGAACGGGTTGAAAAAGATACTAGGAGGGTAGAATGGATTATCATCAAGCCCAACGGATCCGGATCTGGGGAAACTTTTAAGGTGATGAAAATCCTTGAGGCACTAACAAAATGGGTAGAATATAATGAAAAGAAGATAGAGGAAAATGGTAAGAAAGTGGAAGCTTACAACTCGAGGGTCGATCAAATCTCGGGGGAACCTCCGATAGTGAAGGGACCGGTCCAAAAGTTCATTCAGAAGCCTTTCCCCTCGAGCGCGCACCAAAGTCAATTTCAAAAAGGTTTCAAATGCCCAATATTCCCAAATACAATGGGACCATGGATCTAAAAGAGCATGTGACTTCTTACACACGGGATACAAAAGGCAATGACCTCGAGGATGACGAGATCCAATTAGCATTTCTGAAGAAATTTGACAAAAACCTGTCCAAAAGAGCGATGATATGGTATCCAGACATTTATTCTAAGGATTTATTGTGAGGTTAAAATGATCAAATGAATCGTACCCAGATAGTTTATTTTTTCCACATTAACTATTTACACTATATTAAAAGTAAAAAGTTATAAATTCACCCTCTATACTTCACGATTCATGCTTACACGAGCAATACTACCATTATATCACTTAGAATAAAGATTGGGTTCAATACCTTCTAAGCCTATGGGCCTTTATCAACCAGGAGCATGAAACCCCAAAGCCAATAAAAGTCCACGAGATTGTGCCCAATCATTTAAAAACCCATAAGCCTATGGTTCACCGGTGACTGTCGTCTAACAATAAGACTAGCCAAATCAGGTTATAAAATTTTGAAAGTACCAAGACTACGAGGCAAGGCCTAAATACAAAAGGCTACGGTCAAGTTAAGGTCCGAAGCCAGTGGAGCTTTGACCCTAACATATAAACGCCTTGGAGACGTCTGAGTTTCTAAATATAAAAAGTAAGATCCTCTCATATTTCAATTCTACAAAGACTATATCTGGTTTGATCGAATCAATCAATTTTGAATTGTAGCCAATGCAAAGGTCACCTTCGACAAAGACTAACTATGTCGGGATGAATCATTCGAATACCCAAACTTAAGACTTTGTTTCATTTCTGTCAGATTCTCCGAAGTCAAAGCAACTCAGAGCGGTTATTTGTTCCAGATCTTATTCGAACTTTGGAAGTCAAACAATTTAAGCGGTGACAAATTTTATGCTAAGGCTATGATGAAACATTAGTCATACTGAATCCGAGACACAAGTTATATATTTCAAGTCCTGAGTAAAAAAAATAAATACAAAAAAATTAAAGGACACAATGTTTAGCCGAAAGGTAATTCCATATATTTACCAAAAAATTATTTCAAAGGCACCAAAAATGTCCCCAAAGTACAAAATTTACGAATACAGAGAAACAAAAATAACATAAACTAAGTCATTCCCTACCTAAGTACTCATTATCTGACCCTTCGGGCTGGTACTTCACTTTGGCTCGACTCCGAACGTCTTGGCCTCTTCAATCTTAGCTGTAACATCGGCCCCTCTATCTTGGATCTCCTCAAAATACTCCCTCCAAGATAGCCATCTCACTTACTCGATATTCATTATTATCCGAGCTTTGGCTAAATCGATGTTAGCAGTATACAAGGCCAGCATATCCTGGGTTTTCGAGATCTTGCTCAAAGCCACTTTTGATTGATATTTCATCATAGTATACTCTTGACCAATAGTATCGTGCTATGCCATGGCTAAGGCGAGTTGTGCCCGGTGCTCCTCGTTCAACCGGGACCATTTTTTGACCTTGTCTTTCATCACTCGGAGTTGTTCCTTAGTTCGACACCAAGACCTCTTTGGTAGCATCCCATTCTGATGATAGGCAATACATTTTGCCTCTCAGCTCATCGGTTGTAGACTTGACCCCGTTCATCTCGATCCTGAGCTGGTCGATCAGAGTTATCTTTTCCTAGACCTGGGAGGTTGCGGCTTTAGCATTGATGTTTATCCTTTCATTATCAATCTCGAAAATCTTACCTTCTCAACTAGAATGGAATATTCCTATTTTGCTTTTGAGGCCTTCTCTAGTTCATCCTGAAGGGTGCAGAGGTCAGCCATATCCTATGAACTTTATCATATTTCTCACAAAGATCTTTGTACATTTATGTTTGCTGGACTTGTTCCTTGAGTTCAAATTAGATATGACTCACCTCCATCCTGGATCGATGAAAGATATTGTGGTGAAGCACCAAGTCTTGAGATACGGAGAAAGAAGATTGTTACTATTAGTTAGAGAAACGAGAACTCGTTAATATAAAAAGGAAATAAGAAATATTCGATTTAGTGACTGTTGAGCCTCATTGAAAAGGTTTGGACCTCCTAACTCGCTCATCTTTATTTTGTCCTCCTGGGTTAGCAAGGAACAAAGATAAATGGCCACTCCTACTGGCCCCAAAAACATGCTAATGTTCGTGTTGATACCCAATTTTTCCCCTAAGTTTTTATACCCAAAATATTTCCAGAATAGCATATATGTGCATATATAAGCACACCCAAAGTTTTGGCATTTTTTTTAATTTTTAAACCAATTGATTGCCTATTTTAGTACAACAAAATCCAGTAATTATTTTCCACAATTATCATTTTAGGGTAATATCTTATTTTATTCTCATATTTATACCAAAATATAATTAAGGTAATTTTTGCATATTTTTACGAATTTATTTGGTATTTTTAAAGTTAAATTGCATATAATCGCAATTATAGCATATTTTGTAATTGATAGCATTTTATAATTATAAAATTAACCCCAGCATTTTTAAATTAATATTTATATAATATTTGTTTACCCAGTACTTTTACTTTGCTTTTAAAATCGTTATTGCTATTTTTATAAAAAAAAATGGGAAAAGTGGCTATTTACAATCTAGCCTCAATTGTATTGCATTTTCAGCCAATTTGGCACCACAATTTAACCCCAACTAAGCCCAAATTACCCAGCCTAATTACCACTTTAACCCGACCCAACACCTATTCAACCGACCCAGCCCATAACCCCTTTCAATCTTGGTCGTTGATCATTTAGATCAACGGCCCCCGTTACTTCTTTCCTTATTAATCCCAACGACCCCCCTAAACCCTATCATTTCTCACAACCCGCCACCTCAGAATCCCCCTCCTCTCTCAACTCTCTCTCAACTCACCCCAAACCCTAGCCACCGCCTCTCACTGAAACCCTAATCCATGGCTTCCCAGGCTCATCAGATGCCTATACCATCCTCTCAGGGCTTCTGCGTGCTCGTTTCTAAGGTCCTATGACCATATCTTGAAGGGTTTCGACCAAGCCTTTGCTCGACGACTGTTCTCCGGTCGTCTTCAACCTTTGTCCGGCCAGTCATGGCTATTCGAGTTCGACCTTCAACTCTCCTTCTCAGATCGATGGTTTACAAAGCCTTTCTCATTACCTAGGTTTCTTACGAAACCCTAATCTCTAAGGTTCCTTCGATTTATTTTTAGATCTACTCCGGATCTATGTGTGTGTGAACTTTCTATGCATTTTTCTCGAAGTTTCTTTAATTTTTGCTTTCAAAAGCTCTTTATTCTTCAAGTAGGGTTTCATGTTAAGTTATTTCGAATCTCTTCTCCGATTCTCGACATGTTTCACTGTGTTTTGCTTGTGATGTTTTCTATCTGAGTTAGCATGTTGAAAACCCTAATTTTTGGGATTTTGTTTGAGTTTCTTAGTCTGTTTGTTAATATTCGTTTGATTTACCTTATTTTTTCTATCTGAGTTAGCACATTAAAACCCCTAATTTTTGTGGGTTTATCCGAGATTCTGAATCTGTTTATTTGTTTATCTGCTTATCTTCTCTAAACTTGATTGATTTCGAAAACCCTAGTTTCTTTGGGGACTATTCGATTTCTTTGAAGTGGTTTGTGCAACTCGTCTGTTGAAATTGCCTAATGTGATTCCTTTACTTCAACTCTCTTTTTCTTCATGTGACTCTTTTGGATCTGTGTTCTTGCTACCTGTTAAACTCAACTATGATTTTCACTCGACTCTTTGCATGCTTCTGATCTTCTTCTCTATTATTAAACACTGAAACCTGACTATCATGCTTCGAATGTTTTCTTCTGAGCTACTACTATATGATGTTCCTTTGCTATAGCTTGGCCTCACATGTCTATTACTTGTGCATTCATTTATATACTGATTCCCTTCTGCGATTGATTTTTCAAACTCGTAATTGATTTCAAAACTTTTCCTTTCGTGAAATTCTGATTTTTTTCTCGCCTGTCAACGGTTAATTGATTCTTTTTCTTTGTTTGGCCTTACGAAATCCTTTCCAAATATAAGTACAATCATGTACTTAGACTTAAACACCTACTGTATGATTTTACTGCTCCTTTTATGGCAACAACCATTCTGCTTACAGACTGATTTTCTTTCCTTATCTTGATCCTGTTAGTATCCGTTGGAACAATAATCCCTTGATTAAAGGGAAGTCTTGTGTTAATTGATTCTGATTGTGATCATGCCCATATTTGTGTTAAAGCTATACTTGTTACCTTATTCTTTACTGGTTTCAAAACTATAAATACCTATACTTTTCTCTTTCAAAAAAAGAGAGACACGACATATGCTCTAGTATTTTTGCTGAAATCACACTGACACACATAAAGTTACTCTTGCTATTTGTACTGTGGCTTGTTACAAGATCCCTGCTCTCTCCTTGCTTTCTGAAACTGGTTTGTCCTAGTTTATTTCTAGTCTCAACTCCAATGTGTGTTTATTTATCAGTTCTTATGTCCATGTTTTACTTTCATGTCTGAAGCATTTAATCTTTGTGCAAAGTGCTTATGTCCTGCTCACTTCTTGTAATGAATCCCATTCCCATGTCCCCTTATGTGCTCTAAGTTATGGTTCAGAAACATGGCAATATTTGAAGTTATTTTCCATGGATATGAACTGAACCCTTTTGGGCCCTAAGCTTTTCAGTTTCCTATACCTATTCCCTTATTATGTGTGCTGAGTAACAGCTTTGGCCTGACAGTGTTCCAATTACTTTCCAGGCCATAGCTTGACCTTCGATAGGTCTTTACTCTCTAATGTTTGGCCAACAGGTTTGGTCAGGGGTGTGCCAGTCTACTTTATGGCTGGGCATGACCATCAGCCTGCCTGGGTATTCCCTACCCCCCTCTTTTTTATTTTACTTCCACTCATTCTTAGAATTAAGTTCTGCCCCTCTTTTGTGAGCCTTGCCTTGGGACCCCTGAGCTCCCTCTGAACTTGGACACTTGAGAGTTGCCCTTCCACACTGCACAACTCAATTTTTTTTTCTGAATAGCATCTTGGGTTTATGCACTGCCTGGGGTTCCTAAAATCCCTTGGATCTCTAAAACACCCTAGATGAGAGAAAGCTTGGAAATCTGGATCTTGAAAGTAGCTCAATCTCATATTATTAGACACTAAGTCTGAATTAGGCTGCTCGGATGTAGCTGATGATTCCTGATGTATTGTTAATTTCAGTTTTATTTCTTTTGGGATGTAATAATTTGTATAAACTCAAGGGATTTAGTAAAAAGGGGAGGGGGTTTACTTTTATGCACTAAGGGTAGAAAACATGCCTATAGGGACTTATTTATGATTTGTGCAACTCCACGCGTAGAAAACATGTCTATAGGATTCGACACTTGATTTCTGCAATAAAGCATTTAGATACCATGCCTATAGGGAATTGCATTGCTGCATATAATAACATCATTAGGCAAACAATTAGGATTAAACAACTAAGCATGTAGAAAATATGCCCATAGAAATTCTTAACTTCTGCATACAATAATTGTGATGAGGCAAATAACTGGTTCTAACAATAGAGTTGCGTATAGTACCATGTCTACAGTACTCCTGTCTAAAGGGCTTAAATTAGTTAACGCATAGAGAGCATGCCTATAGGAACTTCGAGCCTAAGACGTCTTCACTCATTCAAAATGGCATTCACTTTTTCTGAAATGCCTCTCACCCCTTTTACTCTGTAGCTTTTTTTGTTTGTTTTAAGACCAGTCATTCTATCCAACACTTAGACAAAAGGATTAATTAATCGATCAGATCGGTTTTAGTCAACTGCATTCGAGCAAGCCTAATGTAGACTTTCCTTCTAAAAATATGTGTTGAACCGGTCCGCTCGTCGCTTTATTTAATTAAGACCAAACCAGTACGTGTAAGTCATGCTAAACTCTATGGCTTTTATCTGGTTCAAGGAGGCTTATTTGAGCCCTATTTGCTTGTTTTCTTCCCCTTTATTTGCATTATGTGTTCTGATTGACGCCTTAGTATTTTGTTCTTTGAAAACTCTTAAAAACCCCAAACCCCTCTCCCTTTAGGACCTAGTAGTCCAATTGCCTCTGGGACTGATAGGATTGGGACGGGTAATAGCATGCAATAAGTAATGATACTATTTCATGCTTTAATACCTTAACGGGGTGGGGAAGGGTAGACATGGAGATGATGATCATACGATAACACTATGCGTATGATTGACTACCGGTGTTGTGTGGATGATCCATGTGTTTTATAAGCCTAGGACCCCCTTTTCCCTTACATAATTATTTTTCAGATTGTCAATTTTCAGTTCTTTAAAATTCTGCATTCTTGTTTTAATCATTAAAATTTCCCCCTCTGATTTTCACACTGCCCTTTCCTCTAAAATTTTTTGACCATTCACTTCCTTGTTTGATAATTGGTATTCATTACTTGATCCCATTCTGCATTTATATATTCTTTCCAATAATTAGGAAGTCATCTATTCGAATTTCAGCATGTTTAATAACCTTTATGCATACCTACTCGCAGCCTTTATGTGAAATTATCTTGTATGTTTTCTTGATTTAAAGTCACAATTATAAGATGACCGGGAACCACACTAATGGATCTTGAGGGGTGCCTAACACCTTCCCCTCGAGATAATTTCTAGACCTTACCCGAACTCTAGTTCTTTATCTCAAATTCTTTCTTAAAGTGTCCTAATGCACTATAATCATTAGGTGGCGACTCTCCAAATCCAAAACCCAATTCCCAAACGGGAATAGAATTGTCTTTCCCAAAATGTTGTAAACCCGATTCCTTGCTCTTATAGAGGGAAAAGGGGGGCTTCGACAGCATGGCTACTCCGCTGGGGATTCTTTATGCTTTTACCATTTCATGTTATATGTGACTTTATTGCTTTCTTTTATCACTTGTGTTTAATGCCTTTATTCGAAACTGACTTGTTTCTTTTGTTTCTTTTTCATTAATTACTTTCATTTACTGCTTTTCCATCAATGATGTTGTAATTTTGAGCAATTATTGTAAACTTTATTGTATGAACGTGAAAATACATGTCAATTTGTTTCATTCTTGTAAACTGCATCTTCAACATCATATTCCACTCATTCCAAATAAATACTATAGCAACGCTTATAATGAGTAGTTGTGCTCTTCCAATACTCTCACCCCCTAAATTTGTCAAAGGCATATTTGCGGTAAAATCAGTCGATCAGCGGTGCAGTCGACGGTTTAGTGCCTTTCCCTCTTGAGTTGTCCGCTCAAGGGTACCTGTCTAGCACCCCAACAGAAACCTTACTCCATTTAAACTGTACATGCATCGTGGTCAAACCTAGCCGAGTCAGTTATGTTGTCCATATAATGACTCATTAGGATAGCTTTGTCCAAAGTCCACCAGGTTTCCTTGAAACCCAAACGGACACCTCCATGTTCTGTGCATTTATTTGGAGAACTAAAGTGCTTGCTATGCTCATTATTGGTTTAAATAGTCGAGTCCGGTGGGGGTAAGGTCCTAATGCTTTGTTTTGCAGAAAATGAGGCACGAAGTCCCCAGATTTGGCATGATAACCAACATTCATCCAAGACTGCTGAATTGGTGGAAAGACCTCCACTCCAGTGATCAGACACTCGTCTGCAAGTACTTAGGGAATTTGCCTTCTCTTCTAGAAATTCAGCCTGACAACAGAATCATAGAGGCTGCGACATTGTTCTGGGATAGTGACAAGTTCGTGTTCCGCTTCAGGGACCTTGAAATGACTCCTTTGCTTGAAGAAATAGGAGGCTTAGCTGGCATTCCTTGGGAGACTCTGGGTTTGCTTATGCCAAAAAATTGCAAGGTTAGGGGTTTCCTTAAGATGATGGGGCTGAAGAAGAACCCAGATTTAACCTGCTTAAAAGACTCTTACAACCCATTCGACTATTTGTACGAGAGGTACGGCCATATCAAGTCATACCGCACCTATTCAGATGAGTTCGCCATCACCTCATTGGGGCACATCCACAGAAGGGTCTTTGTTTTTATGTTTTGCTTTTTGGGAATGATGGTGTTCCATATGAAGAAGGCTAGGATCCATACCAGACTGGCCATGGTAACCAGGACTCTGATGGAAATAATTGGCGGGCAGACTTTCAGCATAGTGCCCATGATCATTGCCGAGATATACCGTGCCTTGGACAACTGTCAGCAAAAGGGCAGTCATTTTGAGGGTTGCAACTTAGTACTTCAGCTCTGGCTCATGGAACACCTCCAGAAAGGAGAATACCGACAAGAGATCCTACGCAGGGACTGGGATGATCACATCGCCTTCACCAGCCAAGGCGTATGAATTATATGCCTAAAATGTTCGCTCAGCCAGAGGACGCCAGAGGATGGGCAGAATTATTTGAAAATATGAAAGAAGACCAGGTACAATGGATGGGCGAGTGGTTCCCCATGGATGAATTCATTGTTCGATCCCGAGATGCACCATTTCTCATACTAATCGGTTTGAGAGGGACTTATCCTTACGTTCCTCTCCGAGCCAAGAGGCAGGCCAGAAGAAAGCAAGTCATACCAAGGGTCGACAAAATGAGTCATTTTGGATTCGTTCGTCTTATTTTTATCAATAAAATGAGGCATTTAGCATTATAAGTTCTCCAAAACTATTTGTCGCTAGGCCTACCTCGGGCACAACGAGGCACCAAAGTCAGGATGCAATTTATATTCTTGCACAATGTGTTTAAATACTGCAATATTTTTCCTCAAAACCTGCACTAACTTGTTACCTTTTGTTTTTCTTTTATTTTTTATTCCCCTCCCCAAAGGTTAGTTCGTGCATTTTGGCATCATCATCATACTCCACAAGATCCAAGGGCCCTCCACCTCCTCTTCCTCCGAGTCCTATCAGGAATAAGAACAAAGGTAGAATGGGAGATTCAAACGCCAGAAAAGAAATTGAGGTTCCTCAGGGTACCCCGGCTGCTAAGGAAACTACTACCTAACTTGAGCAAAAGTTATTAAAGTTCCAAGAAGAACTGGAGCAGGTTCGGAACTTGGCGAACCTGTCATTTTCTCTCACCGCTCCTGATGTCAACACCTAGAATCCCGCACCTCCACAAAACACCCCACAACTACAGATACAACCCACTCATACTCAGCACTGCAACACATGCCACACTCCAAACAACACTCCACTACTCATCCCCGAGCCACTGAATACCACAAGTGACCATCTCCACAACACTCCTATTTACACTCATCCAATCTCAAATGCACCTAAGTCTGATGACAAAGACTCCCTTATCAGGAACTTAGCAGCAGAACTCAAGAAGTTGACCAGCCGAGTTCAGGGCGTGGAAGGTAACAAAGGTATCGAGGGGTTAAATTATGAAGACCTCTGCATTCAGCCAGATGTTGAACTTCTGGAGGGGTACAAACCTCCCAAGTTCAAAATGTTTGATAGAATAGGAGATCCTAGAGTCCACCTAAGGACCTATAGCGATAAGTTGGTTGGAGTCGGAAAGGATGAGAAGATCCGTATGAAGCTCTTAATGAGAAGTCTGAAGGTGGATGCTTTATCCTGGTACATTAGCCAGGACCCCAAGAAATGGACAAGCTGGGTAGGAATGGCATCGGATTTCATGGATAGATTTAGATTCAATACATAGAATGCACAGGATGTATTCTACATCTAGAATTTGAAGAAGAAACCTACCGAAACATTCCGCGAGTATGCTACTCGTTGGAGGTCAGAAGCTGCAAAGGTCAGGCCGGCCCTAGAAGAAGAACAGATGAACAGGTTCTTCGTTTGGGCTCAGGACCCCAATATTACGAGAGGTTGATGCTGATCGAGGGTCAGAAGTTCTCCGATATCATCAAACTAGGAGAAAGAATCGAAGAAGGAATTAAGAATGGTATGGTTACTAATCTTGAAGAATTACAAGCCACCAACAAGGTTTACAGCCTGGTGGCACGTCTAAGAAGAAAGATGTGAGTGTCGTAATGGTCGCACGGGGAGCCAAATCACCACTATAATACCACACCTACCCATCACCTCCATTTACACATCAGCCCATCCCGAATTACCAAGCACCCGCACCCTCTTATCAAAATCCACATCCCCTCTACCAATCCTCTCTACCTCTCACATTTCAACCTACCTCACCTAGATACTCTTAACCAGCACCTGTCTACCAATCTTATAATGCTTAACCCTCTCACTACCAATCACCTCCCACCCGCCAAAATTTCCCTAGACCTAGTCCAAATTTTGACCGCAGACCACCTAGACAATACATAGACATCACTGAACCAATTGACCAGCTGTACGAGAGACTTAAAGCTGTTGGTTACGTCACTCTTATCCCAGCCATTACTCCAAAAAATCGTTCCCAGTGGGCCAACCTAATAAGACTTGTGCGTACCATTCCGGCATGAAGGGACGCACCCTTGACGAGTGCCGCTCATTGAAGGACAAGATTCAAACCTTGATCGACAATAAGGTCATAGTAGCAAAGGATCCTGCTCCTAATGTTTGGAACAACCCTCTGCCTAACCACAAAGGTGGAGACATTCACATGATCGAGATCGAAGATGATTGGGACCCCAAGGGGTCGATAGGTTTGATTGCTGAGGACGATGCACCAAAGAAACCAGCGGTTACACTTAACCCAATTGTTATGCAGAATTAACCCTCCAGGGACGATGAAGTGAACATGTCTATACCTCTCGAATTTGAAGCGCCTCCTTCTACAAAGGCGCCGGGCCAATCGAGGTCGAATTTGGAGTTCCAAAAGCACCTACACCCTTTAAAATTGTTGTGTTACCACCGAGGGTACCTATTCCTGTGATAATGTCAGATATAATTCCGTTACACTTAAATGCCATACCCTGGGATTACACTGTCGTAGCTAGGAGGAAAGGGAAGACCAAGACAGGCGAAACAATTGCTGCGCAAGGAATGACCAGAACATGGAGGGTTTACACCCCAGAACACTTAGCAGATTCCAGTAAGCAAGCCTCGGAATGGCCTATTGAAACTGGGCCCGACGATCTTTATAGAAAAATACAAGCTAAGAAGTACTCGGTCGTTGAGCAATTGAACAAAACACCAGCACAGATCTCTATCCTAGCTCTTCTACAGAGCTCTGACGCTCACAAAAATGGCCTGATGAAGATACTGAGCAAAGCTTATGTGCCCAGCAATATAACCGGAGGTGAAATGGCAAATATGGTAGGGCAAGTGCTGGAAAGCCATAAAATCACTTTCCACGAAGATGAGCTGCCGCCAGAAGGACTAAGTCACAACAAAGCACTGCACATCACCGTGCAATGCGAGGATTATTTCATCACTAGAGTCCTGATCGATGAAGGATCCAGCCTCAACATCTGTCTGTTGATAACTCTCAGAACTTTGGGAAAAATCCTGCATGAGATCAAAGATGGTGTTGTCAATGTCAAGGCCTTAGACGGGTCCCAAAAGGCTACCATTGGAGAAATCAGCATATGCTTGCAAATGGGGACAACATGGTTCGACGTCGACTTTCAAGTGATAGGCATCCCGGCATCCTCTAACCTGCTGTTAGGACGACACAGGATCCACGCCGCTGGAGCCGTAGCATCGACCCTGCATCAGGCACTGATGTTCGAATGGAATCAGCAGGAGGTGATTATTCATGGCGATGGTAGTAACCCCATATATAGTCGCCAGACCATCCCAATGATTGGAGGCATAAGGAGAATAGGCAGGGAAACATACCACCACATTGAAAGGGTCAACGTTGTAGACAAGGATAAGTGGTGGGATAACAAGATCGAAAGTATCCTGAATTGGTGTGGGTACGAACCTGGAAAGGGACTCGGCAAAAACCTCCAGGGGATCACTAAGACCATCAAACTAAAGAAGCATGGTACTACATTTGGCTTAGGGTACGGTTATACTTGGGAAGAATTCCATAACTGGTCACCAACATGGCGCGGTCCCTACTATCCATTGGAGAATCTGATACCTAGCCTGGAGCAGACCTTCCAACCGGTAGATACTATATATGGGTCAGAGGAAGATGAAGCATTGGCAACCATGAAGAATCTGTTTCTGGAAGATGGAGACATGGACCGATGTGTCCTTTTCGAGGAGGAAGGGGAGGAAGGCCCTTCCATACAAGCTGTGAACCGAGGAGACTGCCTCAGTATTTGGTCAATTAGAACCGTCAGGGCTCGGAAGGCTTCAGAGTAGTGTTGATACCCAATTTTTCCCTATATTTTCTATATATACTCAAATACTTTCAAAATAGTATATGTACGCATATATAAGCATGCCCAAAAGTTTTGGTATTTTCCTCAATTTTTAGGGTTTTTGAGAATCAATTTGTTGTCTATTTTAACAGTACAAAATCCAAAATTATTCCCAAAATTATTATTTTTAGGTAAATAACGTATTTCATTCTCATATTTATAATTAATGTAATTTTTACACATTTTTACAAATTTATTCGAAATTTCTAAAGCTTAATAGCATGAAATTGACATTATAGCCTATTATATAATTAACCGCGTTTTATAATTATAAAATTGTTCATAATATTTTTAGATTATTGTTTATATATTATTAATCAGTTTAGTGTTTTTTATTTACTTTTAAATTATTTTTAGCTATTTTTATTAAATAAAATGGGAAAATTGGCTATTTAAAACTTGGCCAGATTTCATTACAATTTTAGCCAAATGCGTTTCAATTCTAGCCCAAATTAACCCCCCAAATTAACCCAATCTCCGACCCAAATTTAACATTGGGTCCGACCCTGACCCAGTTACCAAACTCGTCCGGTTTTGTATTTTAAATCCTGGTCGTTGATCACTTCGATCAACGGCTCTCATCCACTCTTTCCTTTTTTAATTCTACCTACCCCCAACCCTAATCCCCATTTCTCTTAGACAGCCGCCCCCAAACTCTCTTCTCTCTCAAAACGCTCTCAAGCACTCAAAACCCTAATCGCCTCCCTCGTCTTCTCCGACCATTATCTCACCGGAGTCCATGGTTTCTCAGGCCATGGACAGTCTGTGGTCACCTTCCTTCACCCCCAAACCATGGGTGTTAAAGATTTCAAGGTCTGACCTCGATGGCATCCATTCAGATCCTCTACAGTTCTGTGGTGCTATGGCCTCTCCGGCCCTGTTCCGATATATTCGAGCTTTAGAAGCCTAGCTATGGCCATCTTTGACTCCAGACTAGATTCTCTTCCAAGCCTTCTCATTTCTAGGGTTTCATAGAGAACCTAAAGCTATTCTAGGTTTTTTGTCTAGTTGTTTTCTTAGATCTATGTTATATCTGTGCTCTATTCGACATTTTAAGGGTTTTCCCCAATTTTCTTTTTAAAAATCATTTGATTTTCAAATTAGGGTTTCGGGAAACTTTCTGATTCTTTCTTCTCTTTTCTCTATGTGTGTTTGTCTGTGTTTATCTCGTATGTTTTCTTCTCTACTACGCATGTACTTGATCTTCTATTTTTCTTTCTATTTAAGCATGATCCTTCTATGCTTTGCACTTTACTGTGCCTTTAAACTAAGCTCGCATGATTATCTCTGCTATGTTTTCCTACATGATTTCTATTGTATGTGTCTCCTACTGGGTTCTTTATGTTTGCTTGCTATACCTGATTTTACCGAGTTCTTCCTAAACATGCTTCATCTACTGTTTCCTAAGTTTATACATCACCTCTTTTCTTTTCTAAAACTTGCTTAAGTTCCGAGTCTTCTTTAAAACATGTTCTTTATGCTTTTTCATTCTGTTGCTTCAAACCTACTACTGTGTCTGTGTGTTTGCTCATGAGGCTCTGAAAGAGACCTCTGAGTCTATTTCAATGGCTTGCCTTCTCCTCTCTGTATCATACTCGGATTAAAACCCTAGGGTTTGGGTCTTTGCAAGTTTGACTCTAGGGTTCTGCTCTAAAAGACCCTGAGCTCTCGAACTCATGCAGAGTTTATAATCAATTTGGAATTTCCTATTTATGAATTAAAACCTCTTATGACTGTCTCTTTTGTTTGATACTAGCATGCTTATATACGAGGGTTTTTTCTTCTGAATTGATTCTTTAGCTTGTGATTGATTTCAATCTCCTTTTACTAAGGCTTGATTGGTTTTTGTTACTGATTTTTACAACTTAAACTCTTTTCCCCTTTTCCTGACTAAGTTCATTCAAAGGCTTTTAAATTTTTGGCTGTTTGATTACTGTATTTTCCATATTCTCTCAAAACTGTGTACTATAGGCTTCTTACCTTAAATAGACTATATGAACTTATCCCTATTATGCTACTATGAAAAGGTTTTCATTACTTTCCTTTCCTTAATTACTCATCCCCGTTTGAAATCAAATCCCTTCGACTAAGGGAGATCCTCTTTGATTGACTGAAATTTTATTTCCTTGCCTTTTGGTTTACTCGTTTTTGCACTATAAAAAAAAGAGTTCTTTCTGCACCTCTACAATACACTTCACACTTCAGAAGAATTACACACTCGACACAGACACCTCTGTCTTTGAAATATACTATACTCTCTCTACTATTACTCTCTACCTTCTCTACTACTACTGAGCATTCCGCTCCTACCTCTCCTACTGTCTGAATATTTTTGGAGTTCCTCTGAATTCCCAAGTGCTTGCTAAAATTTAAGTTACTCTTGTTAATTCTTTCTGGCTATTTATTTTGCTGTTGTTTTCTCTACTGTACTAGAACTGATAACTGGTATGTATTTCTAATTTAAATAACACCCTCCTATTATGTGTTTACTTTTCCTCTTCTACACCTCTTTCACTATGTGTTTATTTATGCTTTCTGCACTATGCAATTACATTCAAGTCTGTAATGCGCTTTCTTTATGATTTGCACATTCAGTCTGCTATGCTTTAATATGTTTTCATGCAAATCCCTTCCCTCTATTCCCTTTTGCATGTTAGTATTGTTCTGAATCATGGCAGCATCTTATATTCATGTCCACGATCTAGAACCAGACTCTCCTGAGTCTCTACTCAAATGCTTTCCCATTTCCTCTCCCCTTTATGTGTTGAGCTTTAACTTGGGCCTCGCTGTGTCCTAATCACCACTCAGACCCTAAGTTTGACTCCTCAGAGTCTTCTCCTATTTGTTTGACCTAAGCAGGGGATTAGGGGTGTGCCAGCCTATGCCATGGCTGGGCATGACCACCCTATGCTATGGCTCCTCTCTCACTTTGCACTCATTCCTAGTTTCCTAAGTTCTACCCCCCTTTGGTAAGCCATGCTTTAGGACCCTAGAGTTCCCTCTGAACTTGGATGCCTGAGGGCTGGTAATTCCACACTTGCACCATTCCGTTACAATATTTATTATTCAGAGTGTAACCATTGCCTGGGATCCTGGAGGCTCCTTGGAACTTTGAAACACTCTGAGTAAGAGAGGCCCTTGGAATCTGGAATCTAGATTTGGTAAAACACATGCTATTGGATATTGAGATTTAATTAGGCTGCTCGGATCTAGCTATAGGCTGTGATGTATTTTTAATTGTTTTCTTTCTTTCTTCTGATTCTGTACTAACCTTGTACAAAAAACTCGAAAAATATTAGTAAAGGGTGTGGGAGGGGTTTACTTTATTTCTAAAGGGTAGACACCATGCCCATAGGACCAATGTTGTTATTTAATCATTTAGATATCATGCCTATAGGTTCAACACTTTAAGTCACCTAGAGATCATGTCTATAGGCTTTTTCATTCTTTTCAATCATTTAGAAATCATGTCTATAGGATTTAATGTTCAACCATGCCGCAAATCAGTCGATATCCTGTCTATAGGATCTAATAATCAAACAACGAATTGCATACAGAAATCATGCCTATAGGAAATGCCTAAACGCTAGGCAAACTGTAGGTTAATATTCATTTCGTAACCTGTTTAATCACAATAATGTTTCTTAATTAGGACATAGAAAATCTGCCTATAGGGTTTAATGTTTTATCATCTTGCAAATCATTAGAAACCCAATCTATAGGACTTAATATTCATGTAAGAAGTCGCATATAGAAACCATGTCTATAGGAAATGCATACGCGTTAGGCAAAACTATAGGATAACCAAACCTGCCATCCATTTACCCACTCTGTAATAAGTTGTAAGATCCAGAACAAGTCTGTCTCGCTTAATCTGTTTGAGTAATAATAAGTGGGTAACTGGTTTTAACATTTCAGTGTCGCGTTTTCAATATAAAACTCTTATGAGCCTGCAATGCTTTTAAAATTTCTGCAAATCTGTCCGAAGCAATTCTTGTAAATTTTCTGCTCATCTCTTGAAGCTATCTTTCAAACAGTCCTTTAATTCACTCTTTCTTTTAAGGTGTTCTGCATTTTAACTCTCCTGCATTTTCACTCAAACAAATCTGCAGATTCTAAAGACATTTCTGAACTTCTGCAATTTTCAACTTCCTGTTTAATTCTTATGCATTAGGCTCCTATCTGAAATCAGTGTTTTCTGAATAACTTGTTTAAAACACTTCAATCTCTGACAATTGGATTCGAGTTGCCTAATGCAGACTTTTTATCTGATTCTATGTGTTAAACTAGTCCGTCAGCCGCTTTAGTTTAATTTAAAGACCAAACCAGTATGTGAAAGGCATGCTAAACTATATGCTATATGACTTACGGGGTTTTATGTGAGCCTTGCATGTTTTTTTGTCAATCCCCTTATTTGCTATTTGTTTTGGTTGTCGCTACTAGCATTTTGTCTTTTTAAAACCCCATGTATGCCTCTACCCCTTTCTTCCCCTTTAGGATTAGAAGTCCTAATACCCCAGGACTAATAGGTTGGGACGGGTATTAGCATGCAATAAGTAAATGAGACTAATCGCGTTTAATACCTTACCAAGTTTACAACGCTTAACCCGCTCATTACCAATCGCTACCCACCCGCCAAAATTTCCTAAGACCCAGACTAAATTTTGACCGTAAACCTCCTAGAAAATACACAGTCATCGCTGAACCAATTGATCAGCTATATGAAAGGCTTAAAGCCGTTGGTTATGTCACTCCTATCCCAGCCAAAGATCCAGAAAATCCCTCCCAGTAGGTCAAACCAGACAAGACCTGTGCGTATCACTCCGGCATGAAGGGGCATACCCTTGACGAGTGCCGTTCATTGAAAGACAAGATTCAAACCTTGATCGACAATAAGGTCATCGTAGCAAAGGAGCCCGCTCCTAACGTTCGAAACAACCCCCTGCCTAACAATAAAGCTGGAGACATTCACATGATTGAGATAAAGGATGATTGGGACCCTAAAGGATCGATAGGTTTGATTACTAAAGGGGATGAATCAAAGAAGCCAGTGGTTACCCTTACCCAATCGTTGTACAGAATCAGCCCTCCAAGGACGACGAAGTAAATATGTCTATACCTTTTAAATTTGAAGTACCTTCATCTGCAAAGACCCCCGGGCCAATCGAGGTTGAGTTTGGAGTTTCGAAGGCACCTACACCCTTTGAAGTTGCTTTGCTACCACCAAAGGTGCCTATTCCGATGGCAATGACTGACATAACACCATTCCACTCGAATGTTGTACCATGGGATTACACTGCCGAAGCTAGGAGGAAAGGAAAGACCAGGATAGGAGAAACAATTACCGCGCAAGGAATGACTAGAACAGGTAGGGTTTACACCCCATAGCACCTAGCCGAGTCCAGTAATCAAGCCCCGGGATGTCCTATTAAAATAGGACCCGACGATCTTTGGAGGAAAATACAGGCTAAGGAGTACTCAGTCGCTGAACAGTTGAATAAAGCACCAGTACAGATATCTATCCTGGCTCTTCTGTAGAGTTCAGATGCTCACAAGAATGCCTTAATGAAGATACTGAGCGAAGCCTATGTGCCCAGCAATATAACCGGGGGTGTAATGGCGAATATGGTGGGGCAAGTGCTAGAGGGCCATAAAATAACTTTCCATGAAGATGAGTTGCCACCAGAAGGTCTTAGCCACAACAAGGCACTACACATCACCGTGCAATGCGAAGATTATTTCATCTCTAGAGTCCTGATTGATGGGGGATCGAGCCTCAACATTTGTCCGCTTGTAACTCTCAGAACTCTAGGGAAAGGCCTACATGAGATCAAAGACGGGGCTATCAATGTCAAAGCCTTCGATGGATCTCAGAGATCCAATATTGGAGAAATCAACCTATGCTTGCAAATGGGGCCAACCTGGTTCGACGTCGACTTCCAAGTAATAGACGTCCCGGCATCCTACAATTTGCTGTTAGGACGCCCCTGGACCACGCTGCTGGAGCCGTAGCCTCGATCCTGCATCAAGCGGTAAAGTTCGAATGGAACCACCAAGAAGTGATCATTCATGGCGATGGTAGTAACCCCATATATAGTCACCAGACCATCCCAATGATCGGGGGCAGAAGGAGAATAGGTGGAGAAACATACCACCACATCAAAAGGGTCAACGCTGTAGACAAAGACAAGTGGTGCGACAGCAAGATCGAAAGTATCCTGAATTGGCATGGGTATGAGCCTGGAAAGGGACTTGGCAAGAATCTTCAGGGGATCACTATGCCCATCAAACTAAAGAAGCATGGCACTACCTTTGGCTTAGGGTATGATTATACTTGGAAAGAATTCCAGAATTGGTCGCCACCATGGAGCGGCCCCTACTATCCATTGGAGTTTCCAATACCCAGCCTAGAGCAGACCTTCCAGCCAGCAGATACTATATATGGGTCCGAAGAGGACGAAACATTGGCAGCCATGAAGAATTTGTTCCTAGAGGATGATGATGTAGACTGTTGTGTTCTTTTTTAGGAGGAGGGGGAGGAAGGCCCTTCCATACAAGCTGTGAACAGAGGAGACTGCCTCAGCAACTAGTCAATTAGGACTGTCAGGGCCCGGAAAGCTTCAGGGTAGCAAAGCTAAACAAAAGCACCATGCATCGCATTTTTAGCTTACTTTACTAGTTGATTTTCTTTCCGCATTATCTTTTATTTCAAAAAGAGCTCCGATGTTTCAAACTATTATGGATTTAATCAAAGCATTTCAGTTTATCATATATATCTTGCTTATTATTTTCTCTATCATTTACTCTATTTTATACAGCATTACTATTACTTATCTTGACGATGAACCAACGACTGTGACTTGCAACGAAACAACGCAACAAAAGGATGTAGACTCAGAAGAAGATGAGATACCCGAAGAGGTCGTCAGAGAAGTCGAGAATTTTAAGAATAGACCTAAGTCCAACCTGGAAGAAACTAATTTCATTAATTTGGGAGATACAGATAATGTAAAGGAAACCCGCATCAGTGTTCACTTGTCGTCATCAAAGAAGGAGAAATATACAGAATTTTTGAGGGAGTATGAGGACATATTTGCCCGGTCATATGATGATATGACTGGCCTCAGCACGTCTATTATAGCTCATAGACTGCCAACAGACCTGACTTGTCCACCAGTAAAACAGAAGCTCAGGAAATTCAAACCCGACATGAGTTTGAAAATCAAATAAGAGGTTACTAAGTAAGTCAAAGCCAAAGTTCTCAGGGTAGTGGAATATCCAACATGGTTAGCCAACATTGTGCCAGTACCAAAGAAGGAAGGGAAGGTCAGAATCTGTGTCGACTAGCGGGATCTCAACCGGGCCAGTCCCAAAGATGACTTCCCTTTTCCAAACATACACATCCTTATCGATAACTGTGCCAAGCACGAGTTGCAGTCCTTTGTTGATTGTTTCGCCAGGTATCATCAGATATAGATGGATGAGGAGGATATAGAGAAAAGGGCTTTCATCACACCGTGGGGAATGTATTGCTACAAAATGATGCCATTCAGATTAAAGAATGCTGGCGCCACCTACATGAGAGCCATGACTACTATCTTTCACGACATGATGCACAAGGAGATCGAGGTGTATGTGGATGATGTCATCATCAAATCCAAGAAATTCGCTGATCATATGGAAGATTTGAGGAAATTCTTCAACAGACTGAGAAGGTACAATCTTAAACTGAATCCCGCCAAGTGTGCATTCGGGGTTCCTGCCGGAAAACTACTGGGTTTCATCGTGAGTCATCGAGGAATAGAATTGGACCCATCAAAGATCAAAGCCATCCAAGAATTGCCACCGCCAAAGAATAAGAAGGACGTGATGAGTTTCTTAGGGAGACTCACTATATCAGCCAGTTCATAGCTCAGTCCACAGTCATTTATGAACCCATCTTTAAAATGTTAAAGAATGACGCTGCTACTAGATGGACCGACGATTGTCAAAAAGCCTTCGACAGAATCAAGGAATACCTGTCAACGCCACCAGTCTTGGTTCCACCCGAGCCAGGAAGGCCCTTATTGCTTTATCTCGCAGTTTTGGAGGGAGCATTTGGTTGTGTTCTGGGACAACAAGATGAGACAGGAAGAAAGGAGCAGGCCATCTACTTTCTCAGTAAGAAATTTACCCCGTACGAGGCTCGGTATTCCTTATTAGAACGCACTTGTTGTGCTCTGACTTGGGTAGCCCAGAAATGGAGGCATTATTTCTATGCCTACACTACTTATCTTATATCCAGGATGGACCCGTTCAAGTATATCTTCCAGAAGCCCATGCCCACCGGCAAACTCGCCAAATGGCAAATCTTGTTAAGTGAATTCGACATTGTTTACGTGACTCAGAAAGTAGTTAAGGGCCAGGCCATAGCAGATCACCTTGTCGAGAATCTTGTTGGTAGAGAATACAAACCCCTGAAAACGTATTTTCCAAATGAAAAAATGTCCTTCGTAGGACAAGATATTGCAGAATCCTATAATGGTTGGAGGTTTTTTTTATGGAGCTGCAAATTTCAAAGGAGTTGACATAGGAGCAGTCCTGGTATCAGAAACCGGTCAGCATTACCCGGTATCCGCCAAGCTCAGATTCCCTTGCACAAATAATATGGACGAATATGAAGCTTACATCCTGGGCAAGATGGCCATTGACATGAACATTCAAGAGTTGCTAGTGATCGGGGACTCAAACCTACTCATACATCAAGTTCAAGAAGAATGGGCAGCCAAAAACTCCAAAATACTTCCCTATTTGCATCACATACAGGAGTTAAGGAAAAGATTCACAAAGACGGAATTTCAGCATGTCCCCAGGGTCCAGAAT